>JAJPUD010008925.1:0-11407 GCA_023553655.1 Myrmecobius fasciatus | reverse complement strand
GGTAGCAGTAAACTGGGAAAATATTTTTACATCCAAAGGTTCTGATAAAGGCCTCATTTCTAAAATATATCGAGAATTGACTCAAATATATAAGAATTCAAGCCATTCTCCAATGGATAAATGGTCAAAAGATATGAACAGACAATTTTTCAGACGAAGAAATTGAAACTATTTCTGGTCACATGAAAAGGTGCTCCAAGTCACTATTGATCAGAGAAATGCAAATTAAGACAACTCTGAGATACCACTACACACCTGTCAGATTGGCTAACATGACAGGAAATGATAATGATAACTGTTGGAGGGGATGTGGGAAAACTGTGACACTGATACATTGTTGGTGGAACTGTGAACAGATCCAACCATTCTGGAGAGCAATTTGGAGCTATGCCCAAAAAGTTATCAAACTGTGCATACCCTTTGACCCAGAAGTGTTTCTACTGGGCCTATATCCCAAAGAGATTTTAAAGGAGGGAAAGGGACCCACATGTGCACAAATGTTTGTTGCAGCCCTTTTTGTAGTGGCAAGAAACTGGAAATTGAAAGGATGCCCATCAACTGGAGAATGGCTGAATAAAGTATGATATATGAATGTTATGGAATATTATTGTTCTGTAAGAAACGACCAACAGGAGGATTTCAGAGAGGACTGGAGAGACTTGCATGAACTGATGCTGAGTGAAATCAGCAGAAGCAGGAGAACATTATACCCAGCAACAAGACTATACGATGATCAATTTTGATGGACATGGTTCTCTTCAACAATGATGTGATTCATACCAGTTCCTATTGTTCAGCGATGAAGATAGTCATATACATCCAGAGAGAGGCCTGTGGGAACTGAGTGTGAACCACAACACAGCATTTTAACGCTTTCTGTGAATATTTCCATGCATTTTGTTTTCCTTCTTAGGTTGTTTTTTTTTCTTCTTCTCTTTCTAGATCTGATGTTTCTTGTGCAGTAAGATAATTGTATAGATATGTATACATGTATTGTATTTGTCATATAATTTATCCTATTTAGCATGTATTAGATTACCTGTCATCTAGGGGTGGGGGGTGGGAGGAAGGAGGGGAAAAGCTTGGGAAAAAAAGTTTTTGCAAAGGTCAATGTAGAAAAATCACTCATATGTTTTGTAAATAAAAAGCTTTATTAAAAAAAAGAAAAGAAATTATTTTCTTTAAAAAAATCTAAAAACTATAACTTGAGGATCCATCCTCTACAGGCAGCAGAATAAATTGTATGTGATACTTTGCTTTGTATAAAATACTATAATTTTAAAAAATGAGTAAATAATCAATAAATACAATTGAGGAAAGGAAAAAAATTAAATTATTTTCTTCAATGAGCTTTTTTTTTTTACCTGTTTTTCCATTTGCTCAATTTAGCTTTTTGAAGAGTTCTTTTCTTTAGTGAATTTTTAAAGCTCTTTTTTTCATTTGGCCTATTCTGCTTTTAAAGGAATTCTTTTATTCAATGAATTTTTTGTACCTCTTTTTCATTATTAGGGCAATTCTGATTTTTAAAGTAATATTTTCCTCAGTGGTTTTGTGTCTTTTTCTTTGTCAACCTAGCTTTTAATTATGCTTGCATTCTAATAGGGGAAACAACAAGCAAATAAAAATGTGCCTACATCATTAGTGTGAACATTTATGTATGTATGTTTATATTTAATAAATGATAGATAATAGCTCAGAGCCCAGTACATAGAGTGCCATGCCTGAAGTCAGAAAAAGCCACCTTTTGGGATTGAAATTTGGCCCCCAAAACTTACTGGTTATGTGACTCTGGGTAAGGCACTATTTTGCTTCCCTTTCCTCATCTCTAATATTATCTGGAGAATGAATTGGCAAACCACTCCATTATCTTTGCAAAGAAAATGCAAATGAGGTTACAAAGATGCAGAAGCAACAGCTTTAAAAGATAATCACAGGGTTTGTGGGGTGTCCAGGAAAGCTTTCCAGTGGAAATTGGGATTTGAGTTGAATCTTCAAGGAAGCCAGGAAAATCAAGAAACAAAAGTGAAGAGGGAAAGTTTCTCAGACATGGGGCATCAAAAAAGGGGAAATCCTGAGTCAAAAAATGAAATTGATGCATAGAAGAAGAAAGAAGAAAAGAGAAAAGAGAAAAAAAGAAGAAGAGGAGGAGGAGGAAAAAGAACAACAACAAGAAGAAGAACAAGAACAGGAAGAAAGAACAACAACAAGAACAAGAACAAGAAGGAAGAGGAAGAGGAGGAAGAAAGAAAGAAAGATGGAAAGAAGGAAAGGAACAAAGAAAGAAAAAAGAAAGGAAAGAAAAAAGAAGAAAAGAAGGAAAGAGAAAGAAAAAAGAAGGAAAGCAAAAAAGAGAGAAAAAGAAAAAAAGAAAAGAAAAACAAAGAAAAAAGGAAAGAAAGGAGGAAATAAAGAGAAATAAAGAAAGATAGAAAGTAAGAAAAAAGAAATAAAGTAAATTAGCTAGTGGTGCTGAATCATAAAGTATAAGAATAGAACCAAAAATGATTCCATCAACATTTGATATCAAAAACCTAAACAAAAATGAACAAACCAGGTCAAGGTCTTGTAAAGGACCAATTCTTATCTAAATTAGTATTTCCCCAAATGAAACTAGCTAGGAAGAACTCTAGCTGATATTTATATAGCACCCATTATGTGCCAGGTACTGTGCTAAAGATCCTTTTTACAAATAGTATATCATTTATCCACATAACTATCCTATTATCCCATTTTATGGCTGAGGAAAGTCCAAGTGAAATGACTTGTTCAGGTTACATTTAGTAAATGCCTGGGGCTTAATTTGAACTCAAGTATTCTAATCCAGGACCTTGCCCTGGCACCTTGTAAGGTCTCTAGAGATAGGATTACAGATCAACATGTTGCCCCTCCACCCTAAAAATTTCTGTGTTTGACCTTTCCTAAGGAAACAAAAACACAAACCATGCTGCCAAATAAAAACATGAAATATCTGTTAATATTCCAGATGCTAATAGGAAGAGAAATGAATGAGCACTTGATTGCTGCACCTATGTCTGTGTAATACTTGGTTGCCCAGTCTAAATCCCTTTCTTGGTCTCTACTGGTTTTAGCATTTCCTTTTCCCTCCTGAAAACAAGATTATATATGTATGTGTATTTATACACCCACTCTTCCACTGAAAAAAAAGGTTTAAATTAGTGATTAAAATGGAATAGGGAGATTATCTGTGGATTTCACTTTACTATAGAATTTCTTCTCTAAATTGCTATGAACAACTTAAAGATATCCACAACGTCTTTAGCAATGTGACTGGCAACTTCAGCTCCCCACCAGTACTCCTGGTCATGCTGTTCTCTCACTAAGGATTTTCTGAACCTTTTGAAAAGTTCCCCATGGTTTCTCAAATTCACATGACAACTATGACAGGTTCTACCTCTTGACATAATCCCTTGCAACCTGTCTGTGACCTTGTTTACTTGACATTTCTTGATCAAAGTGATAGCATCTCTCACCTAGGGGATTCTCTAAGTCTTTCCAGGACAAGTTTCCAAAAGAGCAGATGTGAAAGTTTTGGGAGAAAAAAATGTGTATGTGTGTCCATGTGTGTATGTAAGTACACACAAATAGATATGTAAGTATCAATATACATATGTATATATGTAAATGTGTAGCTGTCTTGAAAGAAAGAACTGATGTCCCAAAACAGACCAAAATATACTATTTTTTTTTGCTTTTTTTTGTTTCAATTTTCTTTCACAAAACAACTAATAAGGAAATGTTTAAATGACTGCATATGTAGAACCTACATCAGATTGTTTAGCATCTCAGGGAGTGGGGAGGAACGGGGATGAAAGACAGATTTTGGAACTTAAATTTTTAAATGTTAATTTTTTTTTTACATGTAATTGGGAGAAATATTATTTCAGAAAAGTTTCTATTGACTCTTTAGGAACCACAGAAGACTCAAAATACCAGAAAAGTGGGCTTCTTTTTGCTCTGGGATTATTGTCCTAGTTATAACTTTGAATGTTTCAGGCAGACCCAGAAGCTGGGTTTGAGATATATCACTCCCCTCCTGGGGAAGTGGACTCTAGTACTGTGCTAAGTTTTAGAAGTGCAAAGAAAGAAAAAAGAGAGACTCAACTTTTGAGGGGCTCATGGTCTGATGAGAGAGAGAGAACTTGTATACAAGGATGATGCTGGATAAATTGCATATACTCATCAGAGAGAAAGCACTAAGAGTAGAGGGGCTCTGAACATGCTTCTGATAGCAGGGGGTATTTTAAGTGGGATTTTTTTTTTTGCTTTTTGTTGAGGCAATTGGGGTTAAGTGACTTGCCCAGGGTCACACAGCTAGGGAATGTTAAGGGTCTGAGACCAGATTTGAACTCAGGTCCTCCTGACTTCAGGGCTGGTGTTCTATCCACTGCGCCACCTAGCTGGCCCTTAACTGGGATTTTTAAAAAGTCAAGGAAGTTAGAAGGTAGAGATGAGGAACAGTAGAATTGGAGACCAGAGAGACAATGCTCACAGTCAGGAGCTGAAGGGTTTTGTGCGAAGAAGAGGAAGAGAACAGTCATTGCTTAAGTTGGCCAGTGCCATTGCATTGGAAAGTATTGATCAGATGAAAGCACAAATAGACAGTCAGATAGCAACAGGACCTGAAGGGCTTTGATAACCAAACAAAGAGTTTATATTTCATCCTGGAGATGATGGGGCATTAGGGGCACTGATTGAATAGAGTTCTGATATGGTCAGATTTGTGCTGTAAAAAAGACCAATTTGGAGAATTGACTGAAGTGGGGAGAGAGAGTACAGGAGTGAATTGTGGTGCAGTGGAAAGGAAGAGAGAAGAAATGATGAGATAAAATTCAGATTTAGAAATGACTTAGGTTGGAGGAGGAGAATCAGCCACATAGAGGGCATTTGAACTTGTTCCTTGCTCTTTACTCAGAGTAGGTTCTACCTCCACCCTTCATAGATCATCTCTTCAATTATACACTAGACCTAGGACTGGAAACTGGCTATAAAACAGGAGAATTTCCAGTTGGTGCCTGTTGATGCCCCCTCTTCTTGATCTTGGTACCTCCATTGGAGAGAAACCATGGGTCATTCTGGCCAAATACCATCTACAATGCTCTCCAAATCCCTGAACTAACCAAAGCTGGAAAAATCAATCCTTGATTCTTCTTGGATTTTCCTATCATAATTTGGTCTGGTGCATTTTGGAAGAGGTAGATGCAGACGTTAAAAGTTTCTTCCTACTTCCTTCCATCTTGACAGTTCCTCTTATAGATTTCCTTATATTGTAACATATATCTAATGAGTTTGCCAATAATCAATCCCTAATTAAATTAGTTTTTTCATGACAATAAGTGAGTGCATTACTACCTGAGCATAGAATATAAAGCTCATAATTATCAGAATAAAGGATGACGGAAAGAATATTACAAAAATAAACTATCTATTTGGATAGTGAAAACAAAAGGCTTTTTGGGGAAAAAAAGGAAGATTAGCTTAGGGATATTCAGAAACTGAAATATGGTCTTGTTATATTAATGTGTATATAATGAAGTTGACATTTATAATTAATCATAAAAATAAAGTTCAATGGGATTTAGCTCTATTGTGAAACTGGCATTAACAATTTCTTCTAACAATTTTTCTTTTTTCTTCCTTCTACAAAGCAAATATTTGATGTTCTTTAGGCTTTATTCCAGTTCACTTCACATTTCTTCCTAATATGCTGTTCAGATAATAATGCATCCAGGAGAATAGATTGTTGTTTCTTTCTTTCTTTCTTTCTTTTTTTTCCCCACCAATACACACTTTTTTTTCATCTGGGCCAAGTGACTTGATTCTTCCTAAGAAAGCACAGCTGCTATCTCAGTGGGGAGAGCCCTGGGCCTGGAGGCCTAAACTCAAGAAGATACAAATTCATTTTCTTTCTTTTTCTAAAATTTAATTTAATTTTTATTTATTTGTTTGTTTGTTTGTTTTGCTGAGACAATTGGGGTTAAGTGACTTGCCCAGGGTCACAACAAATTCATTTTCAAGCTCAGAGACACACTAAGTGTGCCACCTTGGACACATCAACTTCTTATTGCCTTGGTTTCCTCAGCTGTGAAAAGGAATTATAATCATACTTTTCAGAATTTTTGGGTAGATGAAATGAAATAATATTTGTATAGAGTGCTTAGCACAATGCCTGGCCCATAGCAACATACTCAGAGAACACAAATGGGTAGAACTTCCAGTTCTCCATAGACCTTTTACTAGAGTTCTTAAGAAGTTACCCTTTGGGTCACTATAGTTTTCCTTTGCCCTAATAGAATTGTTTGGGTCCACTTCTGAATACTTTGATTTGAAATCTTCTCTCCTAACTGTTTTACTAGAAAATAAAAAACAAACATAAAACAACCAAAAAAGGTTGAAAACTGGCTATATAAATAAAGCAATCATTTACTTGATTTTTTTTAATCCTAAGGAAATACTACTGCTTTGTGTGATTAAAAAACACAAAAACAATGCCATTTAGCAAAAAAAAAAAAAAAAATGGGAAGAACTACTCAGCCAAAAAATTGTAATCAATTAATTTAATTACCAACTTTTCCCCACCCCAGATTTACTGGGAAGTGGGAGCATGGTCCAACTAGGTGAGCAGTAGGCTCATGTGGCTGTCTCCTCTGAAGCTTAGAATCAAGGGCCCTGCACTGGGGTCCAAACAAGCTTCTTATCTGCAGTTGGGCTCTCCCTTCCTCTGCCTGGCTCCAGCCACTCTCCAGTGCTTCTCTGAGAAACCTGAGCCATTGATTGCAATTAGATGCAGCAACAGAGCTGCTTAGTGTGAGGAACATTTACATTGGGCAAGAATCTGAAGTGCCATTTTCAATTCAATCCAACAAATGATTGCTTCAGCTTTTGGGTTGGGCTGCAAATAGTCTGTTACTATGATAGCAGGAGTGTAGAACAGGCATTTCCTCTGATATTTAGGGCTGGGATTTTCGGGTCTAGAGCAAGGATGTTCCAATATTCTAAACAAAAGGGATGCTCAGCTTTCCAATTTTAGGTAAATAAAAAAATTAGGACATTTAGTGGGAAATGTCCTCAGAGGTTTGGGAGAAACCTCAGAGTTGTCATCTTTTTCCAATTTCCTCATTTTGCAAATGGCAAAACTGAGTCCCACTGAGGTTAAAGTGTCTCACAGAACCACAGAACTAGAATTTGAAGGAAGGAAACAAGACTTCATATATGTCTGTGTGTGTGTGTATATATGTGTATATATATATGTATGTACATATATGTATATATAATGTATCAGACACTGTACTAAACACTTTATAAGCAATGTTGCACATGATGTTCACCACAACCCTGGGAGGTACATGTTATTATTATCCCCATTTTATAGTTGAGAAAGGAACTAGTTAAGCGACTTCCCAAGGATTACACAGCTAGTCAGTACCAGACAGGATCTGAACTCAAGTCTTTCTAATCACAGACCCAGTACTCCATCCACTATGCCATTTGACTGTCTAAGAGGACCTCAGCATCTATTTCACTCAATCTCTTCTTTTCATGACTCAGAAAACTTAATCCCAGAGACATTAAGTGACCCAATACTAGTGAAACCAGAATTAAAACTCAAGATTTGAGATTCCAAATTTAGTAGATTTTCTGATAAGGGAAAAACCAGGCTGTCTGATTGGAATTCCATGGTTCTTCCTCTTTAACATATTTTCACTCATCATTTTAAAAATATTTTTCTTCCAGTTCTGTTGTTATAATCTAAATTCCATTTCTGGTTAAGAAATTAGGAATACAGATACATAGAAATGGATGGATAGGTGGATGACAGACAGATACATCATATATATCAGTAATTAACTTTTTTTTTTTCTTTTTGCTGAGGCAATTGGGGTTAAGTGATTTGCCCAGGGTCACACAGCTAGGAAGTATTAAGTGTCTGAGACCAGATTTGAACTCAGGTCCTCCTGACTTCAGGGCTGCAGCAATTAGCTATTAACAATCCTAAAGCTTGCAAGAGGAGGAAGTTATACAATATCGAAAAAGAAGCAAAGGACATTCCCAGCCCCATACAGCTGTCTCTATTGTTGACTTTCTTACCGATTTCAAGGTCGCTGTTTCCACATTTTGTGGATATTCTGCATGGCGTCGGGAATCTAGATTCTGCCCTAACTCCCAGGCTGATTTCTCTATCTGGAGATTTCTCTCAGTACACACTGACACGCCAGTGGCCATTATTAGATGAAGAGATAAAGTCTTATGTTTAGGTCGCATCCTTCAGAAACTGCAAAGCTTACAGCCACAAAGTTATTTGTTCTCAAGGGGAAATGCAGTCAAAGGGCACCTAATCGGTGACATGCCAGGCTAAGCAAAGCGACAGAAAATGGAAGAGTAAGGGAGCCATTGAGTGTCAATTAAAAGAGAAATAGCAACATATGCCGGTCCTGGAGTTTCAACCTCTGGAAGCAGTTTCGCCTCCAGGTTCTGTTTAATTAAATCAGAACTATTGATGTCATTTCTAAGGCAACAATTATCGTGCACTATTTTGTGTATATGGCAAAGGGGTATAAGGCAGGGCTAGCCACTGTCTGCATAATTCAGCTGACTTCTTATTAACTGAAGCCTCCAGTCCACTTAATTAGAAGAAAACATTATGTTCTTGTTTGTCCCTTAAGGGAAGAACAAGATGTGCCTGAGATGCATATGATGCTATTTTCCCTGTCTCAGGTCACCCAGGTTTCTCCCTTTCCCTTTTGGCATTCCTGTACTGTTTACCTCATCTTCAAGGATGCCGAGGGGGTTGAATTAATGCTGGATTCCTGACCTTGAATTACCAATACTTAAGAAAAAGGATTTCTCCGTGTCTAGTTTGTTTATTCTTGAAAGAAAAGAGGGGGAAAGATTGACATTTCATAATATCTACTTTACAGGCAATAGATTAAAAATAGAGTGGAAGAATTAAAAAGATAAACACTTAAAGTCAGTGTAGACACAATGATAAATATATTTAATATACAATATCTAGAATACGCTTGATCCCTAAAAGGATATTATTATTATTATTTCCTAAATAGAACCTGAGAAAGGATAGAGGCAATATGGTCTGGAAAAGAAAAACTTAGTGTAAGTAGGCAAGACAATTGTTTTGTTGTTCTTCTGGTCTGAAAATGGTTGTGACCAGGAAATCATCATTTAAGCCCTTTGTGTCCCTCTTATTCCTTTTTTCCTTTTTAATAAAATAATGATTATAATATCTTACTTTTCCCGAGTCATTACATCATCAATCATGAAACCATCACTGCCAAAAACAGAACAAAACAAAACACAACAAACAACAACAACAACAAAGGCAGAAGAAGGAGTAAAATCAGGTAGAGGGAAAATACTTTTATTTCTTTTCCAAATAATTTCAGTCCTCCTTATGAAGGAAAGGATTTGTATTGTTTTCCTGACTTTGTCACACCTGGGCTGAGAGGATTTATAAGTACTTTGTTACCTTGAAGTCTTTAAAATCATTCCCTGGCACACAGAGTAATGACTTTTATTAAGATTAAAGTAGTTTAAACAAATGTTCTTCATTGTCTTTATTCAGAAGATAATGAAGAGACTTTTAGAAAAAAAGTGCTCTTTTGATTTTCTTTGTTAAAGTCATAAATTTGAAAGAAAAAAAAAAGAGGGCATGCATCCTAAATAAAAGCCAAATCCCACAATTCTGTGACAATGTAAGATAATAAAACTATGAAGTACTTCATTGTATGGCAATCTTACCTGTAAATTCAAGCTTGTATAATGGAAAAAATTGGGGGAAACCAATTTTGCATTCTTAGAGAATTATTAGGCATCTCAGAGTGTGCTTCATTAAATGTGATCTATTACTTAATTTCATGTTGTGGGAGTTGCAGTAAATGTGCTCCCATTTTGAGGGATTTTGAATCATTTCCTCCAATGGTAGCAGCTATGAGTTTTTAAAAATGATACCAGCCTTGATCAATCTCTGGAAGCTTCTACCAGGTTGGGAAGCATTTGAGTATTGTTCTGGTACCAGACTGATACAATCCTATAAGCAGTTTAGCCTGGGACTGAGCTATTCAAGGTCAGCAAATGGATATCTATGAAACTATATATATATATATATAATATGGACATTATTCATATGCAGCACACTTCCCCATTGGCAGTAGTAGAGAAAATAGATGAAAAGTTTGGAGGCTAAAAATGGAAGTTTTTGGACCCCCTACAAATTGAATGAACTCCTGGTAATTGAAATGGTATATTCTTGATAAGTTATCAGTTGAATTTATTAATGGGGAGCTGCAGGATACATTGAAAAGGACAGAAAATTTGGAATTTGGATTCATCGGCCAACCCTTACTCTCCTACTTCTTACCTGTGTAATACTAGCCAAAGCTCTATGCCTTCTTTTCTCACTTAAAAAATGAGGTTTAGGGGGCAGCTAGGTGGCGCAGTGGATAGAGCACCAGCCCTGAAGTCAGGAGGACCTGAGTTCAAATCTGGTCTCAGACACTTAACATTCCCTAGCTGTGTGACCCTGGGCAAGTCACTTAACCCCAATTGCCTCAGCAAAAAAAAAAAAAAAAAAAAAATGAGGTTTAGAAAAGATGACTTCAGAAGGCCTTTTCATCTCTAAATCTATAATCCTATAGCTTGAATTCTGTCAATAATGGTATTCTTCCTATACATAAAGCCAGTCTTTTATTAAGGTCTCACAATATTCCTGACTCAAAAAAAGGTTAGGGAAACTAAGGGCTATTGAGGTTAAAAAAAGGGTGAGAAGAAAACAAGTGGTATTGATATTATTTACTCTCTTCCCCAGTCAGGAAGAAGCTATTATCAGATAATTCTATTGTCAGATAATTCCCTGACCATTTAGGAAACAACTCTTGAGCAATCCCCATTCTCCATCCCACCTCTGGGTATTTTCATATTTATGAGATACTGATTAGGGATCTTTGGCCTGGTACAATCCACCAGACTTCAGACCACTCCCCAACCAGAACTTTCAAGTTTGGCCCCTCCCTTAGAGTTTCCATTTGCAATTGAGAAGCCCCAAGGCTATATTTCCCCTATACAATATCTGTTTATCTGGAAGATCTTTGGTAAAGATCTTATAGACTAAGCCCCCTAGAAAGTTACTCCCTCTCCTTCATAAAACCTTCCCTTTAATGGTGCTTTTGTCCTAACTCCAGCTAACTAGGGTTAGTCTCACCTTAGTCAATGGCTTTCTCCCACCTCATTGAGTACTTCCTTTCTCCTTGTTAATGATGAATTGCCCAGGGGAACTTGTCTTTCCCCTAACTCCCAACTCTTTCATGTTGGCCACTCCTAGTGCTTTCTCTCTCTCTCTCTCTCTCTCTCTCTCTCTCTCTCTCTCTCTCTCTCT
>JAJPUD010008924.1:0-81374 GCA_023553655.1 Myrmecobius fasciatus | reverse complement strand
GAAAGGGAAGGGGGTAAAAGGAAAAATACAAATGGTTATAACAAGGTTAAATGCCGACAATTTTCACATATATCATAACATCATAGAGGCAGTATAATACATTGGCGTGTGGATGAGTTTACAACATTGTCATCGTACATAAAGGATTAATACAATGTGCCAATGCACAAGGAATGAAAGAAGTATAAGTTTTTTTTTTTTTTTTTTTTTTTAAGGAAACAATTTCCCTGAGTAGCTGTTTTAAGGAAACGATTTCCCTGAGTAGCTGTTTTAAGGAAACAATTTCCCTGAGTGGCTGTACTAACACAGCAAATCTCCCAATCTTGCTGTATTAGTAAAACCACCCGAAGCATGGAATCAGGATTTCTTGAAACAGAGACGTAATCTGTCTCCCATCCGCTGATACCACAATTTCTCCAATAGTTGTTCAGTAAACCGTAGGGATTCTCTTGCTTTGTCTTGTTCTACGGTATCTTGATCTTGCAGCTGATGATAGAAGATGTGGCTTTTCTTGGTGATGGCGGAATCTACTTGGGATTTTACAAAAGTTGTTAGTTTATTAAAGGCCCAAGGGCCAAAAGAGATTAATAGGAGAAGGCCTATGAGGGGTCCAAGAAGGCTAGGAAGGAGAGTAGAAAGCCAGGGAGAGGCAGAAAACCAATTTTGGTATCAGGATTCCTTTTGTTCCCTTCAAAGTTGACAAAATGTAAAGCATAACTCATAATGCTTACCTAGCATGTTTCAGAAGGTAACAGAAATTATCAGGACTTTTCCCAATAAGTTATTATCAGTTTGAAATCAAATTAAATACAGCTTTTAAAAATTTTCTTACAGTATTGATGGTTCAATATTTAGACAAATTTCTAAGATCTTATACCCAAAATAACAATCTAGCATGCACAAAGCAGCAGTAATTATAAAAACCAATTACCCATAAATCCAAAAGGATATGGCTTTTTTTTTTTCACTTAAAAAAATTTCCCAAATTCCAATTGAATGTTGCAAGCAAACCAATTTACCATTTAATTGTATGTATATATACACATACACACATACTTTTATATGTATGCACACACACATACTTTTAAACCGCAGTTTTTCCAAAACTTTTTTTCCCAAGTTTTTTCTCCAAAACTAATTAAAATCCACTTTCTTTGTTCTCTCCCTGTTATCTTTATAGCCACTTTATGGCTCTGTTCCCACTTTCTCTTCTAGCAGGCTTTGGGGAGGGGGGGAACTTTTCTGCTAGCATCTTAAAATGGCCAAACTTTTTCTGTCCCTGCTAGTTTCAAGTTAATGCAAACACTAATGCAAACTCCAATAAGAAATTTTAAAACCCAAGCATTTTAACATTGAAATGACCAATTGCCAAATTTTCCCAATCCCTGTTAAAATTTATTGGAGTTTCACCTAATACACACACACACACCAATCATAAGAGCTCTTTAATCACACACACACACACAGAGATCTCTCAAACACTAATTACACAGACATTTTATGAGACGCTCCTCTCAGGAAAATCGGGAGAGGAGAGGGGATTTCACAAGACAGACAGATATATCAGACAGACATAAAGCAAGTCAGACCGTCACAGCCATGTTAGCCTTTAAAATACCCAATACATAAAAATTCCATATTGCATATTGTCCAGAACAGAAACAGTCAGAGACACAAAAGGCAAAAACTAATTTCCTCAAAATCCCTTCAGTGAATACAATTTTAAGATGATGCACTACTATCAATTAAAACTCATACAGAATATCACATTTGCACATAAAAGAATCAATTACAAATATCAGTTAAACTTTTTCAAGTAACCTTACCAAATTACAAATCACATTTATTATCATATTCCTTAAACCTGAAGCAAACAAATTGCCAAGTTTATTTCCATTTCTAAAGAAGCAGCTGAAAGTGTTGGGGGGAGTTTAATTTCACTCTTTGAGAAAGAATCTTCCTGTTTCTCCCTCCCCCATTCAGTTTTTACTTTCTTTAATTAACTTTTAGAATGCCAAATCCTTCTGTCTTTTCATACCCAAATACCTTTCTAACCTTTTTTTTTTTTTTATCCTACTTCCTCTTCACTTTCTTCTACATTCTTTTTCCCTCTGGTCAATCTGCCCAAATACACACAAATACTCTCCATTCTTTAATCCCTCAATTCCATAACCCATTCACAAAGCCATCTCTTATCTCCTGTCTTTTCCCTTTTTCTTTTTTCTAGGCTGTCTTTTACCTTTCTCAAACTGTCTTCTACAAGGCTGAGTTTGTTAGTATAAAAACAACATTCCTCAGCATACTTCTCCGGCTGTCTGCACCACAGCCTCCCTACGGGTTAAGGCCCCACCTCCCAGGAGGGGATGGTGACGAGGGGGCTTTCATCTCTGGGTCTCTGTATTCTTCCAAGTCCCAATTGACCGGGGCTCCCACAGCTAGCTTACAGAGGTCTGGAAAGAGTGTGGGCCACCAGGCCGTAGCAGTAGTTTTAGATGTGCTATATATAGTATCTCCCCAACTATTCATTACCATCCAGGTGTAATTGAGGAGCTGATATGGAGAGTGGCCAGAGGTTGGACAGTAAACAAAGGTCAGGCCGAGGAGGATGCCAATGGTTGATGGCCTCATGTCGTTTTCTGCAATAAAGCACAATTAGAAAGCTTCTCAGGGGGATCCCCTGGGTGGATTATGAAGTTTTATCAGGCGCTCTGGGAGCCGTCTGGCGTTTTGGGCTTGTGTATCATAAATACAGGCGTGTCCTTTACCCCGGATGAGGACAGGGTCAGGACCCAGCCATCTATTGGACATTGGGTCCTTTCACATAGCCTGAGCGTAGGTGTTGGCTGTGGATGAATGCCAGAGGCGGTCAGCAGCAGATTTGCCATTAATATCATAGGAAAGGAAATTTAAAACAAACAATGCATGGTTCAGAAGGGTCTTAAAATTCCCTGCTCTGGGGTACAATATTGGCCATGCCTTGGGGGAGGACCCTCCATTGAAAGCAGGGTGAGGGTCCCACGCAATTAACAATGGGGAGACTAAAGGCAAAACTCTTACAATCATCTGGGTAGAGGGGGATGGAAAAGAAACAATCCTTCAAATCAATAATAATTTTAGAAAACCCTCTGGGGATAGCTATGGGTGAGGGAGTCCGGGTTGAAGTGCTCCCATAGGGACCATGGTCTTGTTCACAGCCTGAGATCATGTAATAGGCTCCATTTCCCCAAACGTTTTTGTATGACAAAGATGGGGATATTCCAAGGGGATGTAGAGGGCTCAATATGACCGGCAGCCAGCTGTTCCTGCACTAATTTTATGGCTGCGGATAGCTTGGTTGTAGGTAAGGGCGCAGGTCTGCACTGCATAAGGAGGAAGAATGTGAAGAGGGCTTGTGCTAAGAGAGAGCTGGGCAGGATCATTGTAATGGGCCGCCTCTTCCCCTAATTGTGCCGTGCCCCCAGGATCAAAAGCATCATTATCGGGCTTTCTAGTAAACATTGGGAAGGCGAGGGAGTTAGAAGTAGGGAGCTCCTCCTTGGGAAGAGAGGGGTAGAGGGATTCCTTGGGCGCAATGGGGCAAGTCAATGACCACCGAGGGGGGTCTGTACGAGGCTTCTGGGCCACTGGTTTAAAAAGGACTGGGTAATTTTGGGAGTCTTCAGTAGGAGGGTGAAAATCAGGAAGCAGGGGGTATAGAGATGGAAAATGAGGGGTGCCGGTGTCAGAGGGCATTTGGATAACCACTGACGGTGGCTGGGGATAATGGGAAAGATAAATGTTCTGAGGATTATGGGCGGCGGCTTCTGTCTCTAATTCTGCCGCGTCTTCCTCGCTGAGAATGTTGGTTTCGTTTTCAGGTGGAGTCTTGTAATTATGGGGAAAGACGGGATAAGCAAGGGACTCATCCTGGGGAGGGGAGAAAGTAGTAGGGATCGGTGGGTATATTGGTTTGGGTTGAGGGGGCATCTCTATAATGACTGAAGGGGGTGATTTTTTTCTCTTTTTTCTCCTTTTCATGGGGAATTTCGGTCGGGATGGAACTAACTGATGCAGCGCGAGATAGCGGCGCTAAACAAGACTCAGCGTTAATTAGTAATTGACGAGTCTTGCCATCACCTGAGGCTTCCTCAACAACTTCATTAATTAATGTCCAAAGGGAAAGGGCATTTGTGGGAACAGCCTCAGGTCCTTCCTCTCTAAGGAGAGTATTTAGATTACGGCCGACTTTCTGCCATTTTCCTGGGTGTATTTCTGGACCATTTACTATAAACCAGGGACAAACTTTATCTATGTAGATAAAAAATTTTAAAAGATCTTTTTTCTTAACTCTAATTCCTCTCTCTCTAAAACTTTGCTTAAGATCTTTGATGAATATCTGTTCTTTAGATAATTGCGATCCCATGATATCGACAGACGCGAACACTCACCTTATTCTCTATGGGGCTCGGCGGAGACGACTATCCCTTCGCGGAGCGGGGTTCCTGGGGTCCGGACGACTTGGGGCGTTCTGTCGGGCTACTGTCCACGTCTCGGGGGCTCACGTTGGGCGCCAGTTGACCTGTCCAGCAGGTCATCAACGTGGGTCAGCGAGCAGGACATAAGCCGGGGGAGCAGAGCTCGTAAGGCTGAATGGCCTGGGGAGACACAGAGGTCTGGGGACAGGATCGCAGAGAGGAAGGAGACAACTCTAGGTTACGGTAGATTATGTCTCGAGTTTATTGAGTTTGCACAGAGTATATATAGGCAGGTAACCACAATGCCAGGTATGCAGTAAAAGTACATTGAGCAAGAAGACAGATGGGGCAAATACTTTTGTGACATTTCGAAATGAAGGGTCGGGGTCAGGTGTCAAAGGTTAGGGGCCCCAAGGATGGAGTAGAACAATGATATCTTGTGGTTTCCTGAGGCGTGTCGTTCTGCATGCCGGTGCTGGAATGTGCAGTGGTTATCTTCAGAGACTCAGATATTTGTGTCAGGGGGGAAAGGGGAAGGTTAAAAGGGTCATGGTTTTAGGGTTCAGTCTCTGGCAATTGGGGTGAACATAGCCATTTTCCAGGCAATTGACTTGGGATTTACTTGGGGTTGACATTGACTTTGGGAAGAAGAGGATTAGCAGCTGTTTGGATGAGTAGTTCAGAGCAGAGGTGAGAGGATGAGTGAAGAGAGGTGATTAAGAAAGTCCACTTATATTTAAAGGTCATAGTGACAGGGATGGGAGGCAAGGACCAGGACATGGAAAGCTTCAGCTCTGGGACTGTATCCCAAGCTTGGGATACAGAGTCTTGAATTTTATTAGAGTAGGGGAAGTCAGATATAACTGTTGGTCAGGAGCAATTTGAGAAATTTATAACTCTATGCATGTAAGGAACAATTATATTTATGTTGTACCAGTTCCCATTTTGTATGTTACTATAATAGGAATGACTGTGAACACTTAAGGATGTGTGTACATGGAGGCAGTCTTTACTCACTTCCTTCTCCACAGGAAGCCAACAAGGCATGGGGCTAATTGAAGACTATAAACATAATCTTTTCACTTTGCTCTACATTTCCAGGTAGATTTCTGCTTCTGTTTTTTTTTGAGGGGGGGGATTTTTTTTATGAGTGTTTTTTTTTTAATCAAAACCAGCAACTGTGGGAAGGGACAGAGGTATTCAATAACTGGCCATCACGAAAAATGGCTAACTATTAGGATCATGGGACCAAAGTGTGTCTAAGATCCAAACCCTTTCTGGTCTGGATGAAACTGCTCAGTAAATTAATTCCCCTTGGGAGAAGAGGAGAAGATATGTAGATATGCTGCCTCATGCCCAATCCCATTACTAAAAGAATAACCTACTGACAGTAAAGAGCTTTCAGGGGAACCCTCAACATTTCAAGGGATATTGATAACTGTTGCTATACTGTCACTGCCTGGGGTTTTAGCCAATAGAAGAGAGACATGGAACAGCTAACTGTCTGATGCACAATGAACTGTTGCCGTGGAGACGGATGAAGGCAGCAGTAGCTTCTCCATAGAAGCAACTTTAGAAAAAAATTGGAGGATCAGTTATGGTCTAACATAAAAGCACATGTGCACATACAGACCAACGGGATAGCAATTGAGAGAAATCTCTTTGTTTCTTCCAGCTTCCCCTTTCTTGTCTGGTTTGCACCACCATAGACTGAGCTCCAGATTTCACCCTGGCTAGTCTTCTCTTGGACCTTATTGGTTTTGATCCGACTTTTATTTCAGACATCACTTTTTGCCTCTGGCTCTTTGAACTTCATGACTTGTCTACTTCTTCATCTTAGTTCATTCCTGCTGCACGATTCTGACCTTTATCTGTATCAGAATTCGCAGCAGCAACGCCTTTCTCATTTCCCTAGCTGGAGTCCTTGATAGACCCCAGCTAACCAAGAGAGTGTCTATTGAATGTACAATTTTCTCTTTAAGTTGCTTTCATGCAGGGAAGACATCTGGGAACTTATATGCCCAGGCTTTTCTCTTTCCCTTCCCTCTCTCCTATGTCCAATGAACTTCCTTTATCTTTGAAGCATGGAACATGTTTCATGTTATTATACATAACTCAGGATTCTTCCTAGAGAACAAAAACACGTATCATACTGATAGCCCAAAGCCTGGAATCTTGAGATTGTTCTTGCCTCTAGTGCCAGTTTTATTGACAGGTGTACATCTCCCAGAAGACGATGCACAGATCAGGATGATCACCAGCTACTCTTCATTTTTATTTTAGACAGAAGGAATTAATCTTAGCTTGAAAACCATCTGAGATCAAAATGTAACAATTCTGCCTTCTGTTGCTGACAAGAACTTAGGAAAGGGGAGATTCTTGGTTCTTCTGGCTTC
This sequence comes from Myrmecobius fasciatus, assembly GCA_023553655.1. Classification (NCBI taxonomy): domain Eukaryota; kingdom Metazoa; phylum Chordata; class Mammalia; order Dasyuromorphia; family Myrmecobiidae; genus Myrmecobius; species Myrmecobius fasciatus. The sequence continues at coordinate 74,524 of JAJPUD010008924.1, read as the reverse complement.
CAGAGAGGACTTGTGAATTTCTGGGAGTGGTCCCTGGAGGGAAAGAAAGAATCTGAGAACCAGCTGCTACATTGGGGAGTCAATGCCTTGTGCATGTCCTAGTTTGTCTCTCCAGGGACTTTTAGGAATTTCCCTTTGGATAAGAACGGGACTTTCCCTTAGGGTTGAGTTGAGGTAGTACTAGTACACTTTCAGAAGGAAAGCTCATTTAGTCTTTAAAATATCTAGCCAAATTTGTGTAACTTCTCTGATTTCTGTTTGTGGTTTTAATAGATATTTGCTATTCATTATGTGTGATGATCTTTGTGTAACTAGCATTTTGTGGGGAGTCTTGCCTTTGAATATATAGCTAGAAACCACTCCTTCCCCAATAAAGGAATAGTGATCAGGAATATAGCTTGAATTTAAAATCCTTTCCCCTAGATTAACAGTATTTAAGGAGAGGAATGAATATCATTTTATCTCAGTACTTCCTCATGGAGGAAAGCAAAGAGTCCAGCTTTATGGCTCCAGTCCTTTCTTCCCCTTCTGGCATGAGTTAGTTTCTCTTATAGAAGGTTAGGAAGAGGAAACTCTAGAACTATTCATTACTCCCTTTGAGCCATTTCTAAATAAACTCTTGTGGACACACCATACCTGCATGGGCAACACAGACATATAACTTGGAATTTGCTCCTAAATACAGACTGATTCTTATATGCAGAGTTGGTTTTTGTAAAGATCTACTTGGGAAATGGAAAGTTTCCCTATATATCTTCCCATGAAAAGATTCTATGATATAAATGATGAGGTCCTGGATCACTAGGTGAGGTTGGCAGAGAGAGCTAGAAGTACTGATAGGATTACTCCCTGAGGCAGACAAAGAAGGACACTGATGGGGATCAGCTCAACCTTACAGTCCCATCCCCTCTGGAGGTCGTGGATATCTACCTTACTGTATCTAATCAGAAAGCCAAATTATGTGAAACCCCTAAGGTTAAATATCCCCAATAAATCTGTCCATGGCTCATGATATCTTTGCTGAATCCTTTTTGGATTAACCCACCATTCTGCCTCATGGTGTCTTTCTTCTCATCCCCCTCCACCATGCCTCAAAGTGTCTTTCTCCTTTTTATAGTTAAATAAGTCTTTTGTAGTGTCAAACTTCTCTATGGATTTAGTTTGCTAGTTAAGGATATACTCCCATCTCATGGTTAATTGGGAGTTCTATTAGGGAATTTGTTCTTTCTATTGTTAATTGTTAATATGCTCTCCCAAATCTATTTCATATTTATCATTCCTGATGTCTATTATACCTCTTCATTTTGTCTGTACCTCTTCTTATAAATAAACCTACCTTTTGCTAAAAATAGTGGCCATTGGGGGTTCTTCATATGACTGAACCCCAACATTTGGTGCCAATTGCTTCACTAAATCTCATTATTTGATGCTGAACCTCAAACATAGAATGGTATAGGGATTTCTGTGGCATTTTTTGTGCTAATTGCTAAAATAAGTATCCATATCATATCTATATAATGACTAATAGGTCATTTAGTGTTGTCACAGAGCAGAAATGAATTATATTGCTGTCTTTTTAAAATGAATGTACAAATGCTACACAGCAGTGATAAGATGGAGACCATGGCTGGGTGTATATAATTTCTCCCCTCTGTTGGAGAGAAATGAACAGTTTATGTGGGGAGGGGGCATTGGCTTTAAAGAAATTTCAAGCTAGGCTGGCCATATGGTCAATGTGAGCTTTTTATTTCTTAGTCTTGTCCCTTCCTTGTTTCCCAGAAGAGAAATGGGTATACCCAGCATGAAAAAACAAAAAATACCGTATAATGGATCTTGAGTATAAAATAAAGAGCTACAGTCAGAAGCAATTAGTCACATGTAGGTGTAAAGCCATGGGACAACAGTCTGCTTGGTAAATAGCTTTACAGATTGTAAAGCATTCGTTTAAAAAATGCAAATATGGAGAAATCAATACCAAGAAACACCTAATGAATCATTATTTATCTTGTTGTATTTGGCCTTGTCCTGCCATCTATTTCTAGGTAGGAGTCAATCTCATTTACCACTTGATAGTTTTGGAAGAAAAGGAGATAATACTCTCTAGCCTGATGATAATTTCAAGTGAGAATGAACCTTTGGTTCAGGCCCCTTAATCTCTAAAATCCCTTAAGAGCCCCTACTTGGAAATTGGTTGCAGGCAATATCAATTACATCTATTTAAGTGGACAAATTTAATTACTACAGAACAGCAATTGATTTTTTAATTACAACTGATTGCTCTGTGGGTATCTTGGTGTGCAGATTGGTACATTTTGACTCTCTAATGTAATCAATTTATTAATTAGTCTAAAGATTGGCAGGAAAGGTAGAGAGATTTATTTTCTTTTTTTCTCTTCCCCTGGGTACATTAAAGGCTATAAACCCCGGCAGCCTAAGATATCCACAATGAAAACACAAACTAGATTGTGTACAGGTCCTTTGGCTTTTTTTGTTGTTTTTTGTTTTGTTTTGTTTTTCTTTTTTCTTTTTTTTTTTTTTTTTTGGACAATTTCTTATACTGAGGCAATACTTTATGCTTCCTAATTAATAAGGCAGTCCTTGCTATGTTACCTACTTCTGTGTCTTAGGCATTAACCTTTTCATCTACTCAAAGCTATAGTGATAACTAACAGCAAGTCAGACCTTAGTGAATAATGATATTTGGAAACAGACTTGGATTGAAATAGAAACACCTAGATTCTTGTTTCCAGCTTTATCACTGATTGAGTGGGATAAATTTTATTCTAATTTCTTTGTAAATAAAATGAAGATTATAAACTCATAGATTTAAAGCTTTAGGAGACCTTAGAAAGAATATAACTATATTATATATGTGTATATATATTATAAAAGTATACTTCAATAATCAATTTCTCTATAAATATTTAATAAATGCCCACTATATATTAGACCCTTTGAAAAAGTGCCAGATATACAAAGGCATGAATAAAACAGTTCCCCTCCTTGAAAAGCTTATATTACATAAGGAGAATCAACATGTACACACATTAGCCAATAAAAAATATGTACAAGATAATTTGGGGTGGAGGGGACCAGCAGCTGAGTTTGGGAATGAGAAATTAGAAAAGGCCTTAAATAGTGGAGCTGGGCTTTAAGGAAAGCTGAGGATTCCATGAGGCAGAAATGAGAGAGGAGTACATAGATTACTTTTTAATAGCATATGTAAAAGTTCTTTACATAAATATATCCACATCCAGCAAATATATACATGTCTAGCAGTGGTAGGATGGAAAGGACTATGTTGTTCAGATGAGCAAGCCAAGTCAGTCTCTTTTATTTGTCCCCATCCTCATGCATGGAGAATGGGGTCACTCAGCTCTCCTCACTAGCAAGACTTTTTCTTAACTACTCTTTCAGCTCCTCCTTTCTGGAGGAGAGGTTTCCCTTTCATACTGACCAATGGAAGCAATGAGGTATAGCTCCTAATGCCATCCTGCTTTTCAGCCTTTCTTAACAGAAGATCTCATTCTAAATTTCTTTCTTGATTCTGGGAAGTTATAAAAATGATTCAGATATAATTTTTTGTTTGCCTCAGGCCCCCAAATAAATTTTTTTTTCACTCTGGCAAACACTGCAGTGTTAAATCTGCCTTGAAACTTCTTTGGATAGAAAGTCTTAGGCTACTTTATTAAGTCGTCACATCAGTCCAGGGTCAGGGTAAAGGTAAATAATTCTAACTCACCTGCTCTGGGTTACCTGGACCAGTCACTTAATTGAATTAATTCTGCATTTCATTTTCCTTATATAGACAACCCATATACTCAAAAGGACAAATGCCAAATGTTCATTTGAAAAAAAAAATTATGGAGACCTCACACAGAACAAATGCTCACAAGGTGGTCAGAAAAAGTGATACAAGGACTCTCAAGGTCTCTCTTGAGAACTTTAGAATCAATTTTATGACATGGGAGACACTGGCAAGAGTGCCCAGCATGGGGTAATCTTACCAGAGAAAGATCTGTGCTCTATGAGCAAAGCAGAATTGAATTAGCCCAAAATGTGAGATGCACAAAATTAGAGAAGCTACCTCAAATGGACTATTGAATCAGACTTGTGGAAGAGCATTACAAGCTCATATTGGTCTGATCCACCACAGACACATTCTTAACTCCACTCTAACATAGTGATGTCATTTTTGTCCCCCTTCTAGTACAAAGGACAACACCCAATCAACCATTTTGAAAAGTGGTGAAGTGGATAGAGCACCAGACCTGAAGTTAGGAGGACCTGAGTTCAAATGTGATCTCAGACACTTAACACGTCCCAGCTATGTGACCCTGGGCAAGTCACTTAGCTCCAATTGCCTCAGAAAAGAAAGAAAAGAAAAGAAAAAGAAAAAGAAAAGAAAAGAAAACCAGGAAGTTTTTTGGTAAGTCACTTAATTTGCATAAATCTCAGTTTTATAAAATGAAAGGGTAGAATTAGAATTATCATACTCAGGCAATCCTAAAGCTGACTGAAATGTAATTGAGAAATATTTTTAAAAATAATTTAAAAATATAATTAATGTTGATATTTATTTTTTAAAGTCTATATACAGAGTACATGGATTTGTTCCACTTGAATTTAACACCAGTGGATTATAAGGTCCCTTCAGCTCTAAATTTATCTTATTATTATTTTACATGATATTAAACACTTGGATTAATTTCCATCCCTCAAAAACAAACAAACAAACAAACAAAACCCATCCAGACAAAACAGATGAATGTTGTATATGAGTACTACTAAGAATAGAATTATATTTGACTTATGAATCTCATCCTGGTGTTAGACATTATTCTATAGATACATCCTGAACAAAGTGCACTGCCCTCAAAGAATATCTTTTGAATATATACCTGTCACTTTCACCACAACCCTTCAGTTCAGTTCTCTCTCAGTTGAAAAAAATTTTTTTTTTACTTTGTGTGTACTTTATGTTTAATTACATGTATGTTGTATCTCCCCAGTAGAATACAGCCTCTTAAGGGGTGTTTGTATTCCTAATGTCTAATACAGTGCCTGGCACTTAATGATGTGGAAATGGATTAAATTGAATTGAATTCTGGACTGGAGCAAAAGGAATCATTCCTTAGAGAATAAAAGGAAACCCTTGAGGCAGTAGGTATCTTCTCATTTTTTATTAGACTTAAATCTAGGCACTGGGGGAAAAAAAGGCAAGATAGCAGAATAACAAAAATTCTGCACTTGGCACTATCCTGATTTTTATATCCTCTCTTTCTACCTTGGCATCATGTTTAGGAACATTTTTTGAATGTTGCCATAACATTTTCTCAAAGGCTGTATTGTAGCTTAATATTATATTTGGCAACCAATCTGAAAAAACTGTATATAATCCTGCAAGTTCATTTTATTTGCATATCATTGTTAACCTCTTTCTTATAGTACTTATCCAATATGTCAGATTGTTACAATCTACTTAATGACTTAATGGATGAGATACATTGTTCTTAAATTCAATTAGACCCTTTGCACCTCTGGAGTTAAGGTCTCGACAGCATTTCCATTATATAAGTGCCTGATTTTAGCAGTTTATAACTGAGCTATAAAAATTTGCTTCCGAATCAAATCTTAGCAACAAAGGTCATTGCCCAAGGGAGATATATATTTTTAATGACATCTTTTGGAATATATAGTTTTATGTGCATCCGCTGGCTTTTTTTTTTTTTTTCTTTTAAGAAGAAAATTTCATTAAGGTTTTAATAGGGCAGAATGGAAAACCTTTCTACTTGTCCCTTGCCTTTACAAGATTGGGGCACTTTTTTAATTTGATGAATGATAGACACACCTTAGGGGTTCTCAGTTCTATTTTTTTTTTTTTTGCTTAGGCAATTAGGGTTAAGTGACTTGCCCAGGGTCACACAGCTAGGGAATGTTAAGTGTCCGAGATCAGATTTGAACTCAGGTCCTCCTGACTTCAGGGCTGGTGCTCTATCCACTGCACCACCTAGCTGCCCCGGGTTCTCAGTTCTATTAAACAATGGAGTATCTAAGGACAATTTAACAAATTGGGGGTGGAGGAATTATCCTCAAACAGAAGAAATGCTAAGATGTGCTTAATTTATCTGCAAAGGGAAAGACATAGGCTACAGCAGTAAAACAGTTTTCTTTCTAGTTGTCAACAAACTTTTAAAGAGCCTTTTTAAAGGCTCATTTTCATTTTAAAATCCAGCATTTCTCAGGACTATAACCAGGATTCCTTAGAATCACAGACTTAGAGCTAGAAGGGACTTCAGAGGTTATCTACTGCAATCTCCCATTTTACAGAGGAGGAAACAGGTGCTGATAAAGGGAATGACTTGCCCAAACAACTTGTGTGATTACAGGTGACAAATGGCAGAGCAAAGATTTGAACTGATCCCCAGTCTAGGGCATTTTCCATTGTACCAGAAGAAGGAGCCTGTAAAAGCTCTGTGTAAGCTTTGCAGTGACTTTCATTAGCATAGTCATACCAGAAGGTATAATTTATAGGAAACTTTTTGGTAAAAACTTTCAACACACCCATGGAGTATCTTTCATTTTCAAGATCGTGGACAAATTTTCCCTTTGCAAAGTCAAAGCAACTTATTGAATTACTCTTTTTGATCTAATCACAAAACAATTAGTTCAATTTTTACTTAACCAAAGGCTAGTTTCAACATATATTAGTGGAGAAAAAACTCTCAAGAATTTAAAAGATTAAGCTTACAAACTTGAAGGATGAAGTCTGAAGCTCTGCCTTCTTCCCTTGGCACTTGTAAGTGAACAACTCATTTAAGGCCTGCCATAAAACTCCATGGTTCTGCTGGTGATAATTCTGTGTTGTACTCTATGTACCATGTGCAGATTTAGCTTCCCTTCACTCTCAGGAAGTTATTCAGATGTGGGTTTTATGGACATGTGGACAGATGAACTGGTCAAACAACAGTGTTAGATTTTTTTTTTGCTGAGGCAATTGAGGTTAAGTGACTTGCTCAGGGTCACACAGCTAGGAAGTGTTACGTGTCTGAGGTCACATTTGAACTCAGGTCCTCCTGACTTAAGGACTGGTGCTCTATCCCCTGCACCACCTAGCTGCCATAGAATACTTTTCATAATGACAAAAATAACTGTCAAATCTTTCCCTGAGGGCAAAAAAGAAATCATTGTTCAATGTTAAGTGAACACTGATTTCATATTACTTCTGTTAATAGAAATTCTAAGAGACAAAGTTTCAAGAACAATTCATTTATTAGTAAAGCTAGTAATTACCAATGAATGGGGTCATGGCCTCTATGTATGACCAAAGACCTTGAGTGAGGGCTGATGGTGTCTTTTATAATAATTAGCAAGATGACAGAGCAGCAAAGGTATATCTTCTTCTGATTAGCTCTTGATGATATAGAATTAAGATAACATCATTTGGACCTCCTTTTCTGAAATCCCTCCCTTAACCACAGACAAGTGTGATTTGAGTCACAAGACAAAGGTTCTCAGATGATAGGATTAATCTGAAGGTGCTATAATATTTTAAATTATGAGATTTGATCATTTAGGTTAATCAAGTTTTTCTGGAAAATGGGTAATGATTAGGGTTAGAAAGTGGAAGTAATTACAGATAAAGGATTGGTTTTTAGGCAAGTTCTTCCAGAATGTGGATGGTGATGAAGTTCACAAGATGAAGGAACTCCAGTTTTGTTGTTCCATTGTTTTACTTGTGTCTGACCCTTCATGTGTCACCATTTGGGGTTTTCTTGGCAAGATAATAGAGTGGTTTCCACTTCCTTCAGAGATATCATTTAGCTCAGCCCTGGAATTTCTTAAATGACTTAAATCGTTCAGCACATATTATTCTTTTCTTGTATCATCCTTCTCAGTAAACTCCAATGACTCCCCATTACCTCTAAGATCAGGTACAAACTCCTTTTTAAAAGTTTTATTTAAAGCTTTTCACAACTTGGTTTCAACATACCTTTCCAGACTTATTATATTACACTCCTCTTCATATACTTTTCTTCCCTTCAAAATAACCTTCTTGTTGTTTCTCATATAAATTATTTCATCTCCTGATTCTATCCATTCTTTGTGGAGGCAGTCCTCTTACCCAAATGTGATCTTCCTTTTCCCTCTGTGTTTCCCTCTGCCAAAATATCTTATATTTATTTATACTTATATATCTATCACATATGAGCTCCTTGGGGAAAGGAACTATTTAATTTTTGTTCTTATGTCATCAGTCCCTATCACAATAACTGACAAATGGTAGGACCTTAATAAATGGGGTTTTTTGTTTGTTTTGTTTTTTATTAAAGCTTTTTATTTGCAAAATATAAGCATAGGTAATTTTTCAATATTGACCCCTGCAAAGTTTTCTGTTACAGATTTTTCCTTCCTATCCCTCACCCCCTCCCCTAGATGGCAGGAAGTCTAATACATGTTAATTATGTTAAAATATTTGACAGATCGAATATTTGTATATATATTTATACAGTTATCTTGCTGTACAGGAAAAAAAAAAACTGAGAAGGAAAACATAATGTAAGCAAACATCAATAGAGAGTGTGAAAATGCTATGTTGTGGTCCAGACTCAGATCCCACAGGCCTCTCCCTGGGTATATATGGCTTTCTTCATCACTGATCAACTGGAACTGTTTTGAAACATCTCATTGTTGAAGAGAACCATGTCCTTCAGAATTGATCATCATATAGTCTTGTTGTTGCTGTATATAATGACCTTCTGGTTCTGCTGATTTCACTCAGCAGTTCATGCAAGTCTCTCCAGGCCTCTCTGAAATCATCTTGTTGGTCATTTCTTACAGAACAATAATATTCCATAACATTCACATACCATAATTTATTCAGCCATTCTCCAGTTGATGGGCATCCATTCAGTTTCTAGCCACTACAAAAAGAACTGCCACAAACATTCTTGCATATGTGCATCCCTTTCCCTCCTTTAAGCTCTCTTTGGGATATAGGCCCAGTAGAAACACTGCTGGGTCAAAGGGTATGCACAGTTTGATAATATATATTTTTTTAATTTATTTTTTTTATTAAAGCTTTTTATTTGTATAACATATGTATGGGTAGTTCCCCAGCATTGATCTTTACAAAGCTTTCCATTACAAATTTTACCCTCAATCCCCTCCCTTCCCCTAGATGGCAGGAAGTCCACTACATGTTAATAATGTTGAAATACTTGACAAGTTGACAAGTTGACAAGAAAAATCCTATCTACGAGAAAAAAAAAAAAAAGAAAGAAAATCAGAGAAAGGAAACACAATGCAAGCAAACCTCAATAGAGAGCATGAAAATGTTATGTTGTGGTCCATATTTCATATCCCTTTCTCTGGGTGTATATGGTTTTCTTCAGTGAACAATTGGAACTGGTTTGAGACAATTCTTTGTTGCAGAGAGCCATGTCCATCAGAATTGATCATCATGTAATATTGTTGTTGCTGTGTATAATGATTTCCTGGTTCTGCTCGTTTCACTCGGCATCAGTTCATGCAAGTCTCTCCAGGCCTCTCTGAAATCATCCTGCTGGTCGTTTCTTACAGAGCAATAATATTCCATAACATTCACATACCATAATTTATTCAGCCACTCTCCAATTGATGGGCATCCATTCACTTTCCAGTTTCTAGCCACTACAGAAAGGGCTGCCACAAACATTCTTGCACATGTGGGTCCCTTTCCCTCCTCTGATCTCTTTGGGATATAGGCCCAACAGAAACACTGCTGGATCAAAGGGTATGCACAGCTTGATAACATTTTGAGCATAGTTCCAAATCGCTCTCCAGAATGGTTGGATCCGTTCACAGTTCCATCAACAATGCATCAGTGTCCCAGTTTTTCCACATCTCCTCCAACATTCGTTATCTTTTCCTGTAATCTTAGCCAATTTGACAGGTATGTAGTGGTATCTCAAAGTTGTCTTAATTTGCATTTCTCAGGCCTTAATAAATGTTGATTGATTAGCTGTAGAAATTTAAAAGCTGAGATTCCTCACAGTTTCCATGGTAGATCATTCCAGTAGCCTGTAACATTGTAGTCAGTTAACAAACTGACAATCAAGAAACTCTTCCTATGGACAATAAAAATTTCTCATATTTTAATTCTTGGTTCAATATTGGTAGAATATACAGGATGTCTCAAAAGTCTTACTGCAGTTTTAAATGATTGAAATTGAAACTGAACTAAGACTTTTGGGACACCTTGATTCTTTAAGTTCTGTGTCTCATCAAACTGTTTTAAAACTTGATTATTGCTATATCCTTAGGTCTTTTTTAAGTTTTCATCATTGAGAGTGGTGAAGCTTCATAGAAAGAGTCCTGGCTTTGTGAAGGAAGAAATAGGTATAAATCATATCCTTAACAAACCTACTAGCTATATTACTTTGTTTAATCACATAAAAAATCTGAGTCCCAGTTTCCTCATCTGAAAAATGGAGATAACAATATCTGTAGAGTCAAATCCCCAAATGCTTTGGGGATCAAATGAGATATCTATTACCTTCATGCTATATGTACTTTAATTTGTGAAACTCACTGAACAAGTTATGGAATATGAATGTGATAGAATACTATTGTACCATAAATAATGATGGTGATAGTTGCAGAAAGACCTGAGAAGATTTATATGAACTGATATAAAGTAAGTGAGTAGAACAGGAGAACAATCTACACAGCATCAGCAGCATTAAAAAGATAATCAACTGTGAAAGTAACTTTGAACAATACAATGATCTATCACAGGTCCAAAGATCTCATGATATAAAAATACCATCCCTTTTCATCTAGAGAACTGATGGATTCAAAGTATAGATTGAAGTACACTTGTTTCCCCTTTCCTGATTTTTCTCCCCCTTTTTTTCCTCAGGACATGACCAATGCAAAAACATGTTTTACCTGTTTCATATGTCATAATGGGCATCATATCTCTTGTCTTTTCAATGAGTGAAACTAAAAAATAATCTTTAAATATATATGTACAACTCATAATATCTTATATTTATTTAGCTTTCAAAATGTTTCCATATATCATTATTTTACTTCATCATCACAGTGATAATGTTAATCCCATTTTACAGGTAAGAAAGAAGAGACACAACAAAGGTCAATGACTTTGCCCAATGTCACATAGCTATCAAATAAGCCATGATTAGAACCCAGGTTTACTGACTCCTCAACCACTGTCTTTTTCACTATTTTACATTGCTTAACTTAAATACAGCTATTAATTTACTCATTCTGATATTTTATTTGCTATTTTAGCTACTAAGTTTAGCATGTGGACAAAATGGTTACAGGCAGCCATCTTTCCCCCTTTCTGTTATATATTTAAGATATTTTGTTACCAGGTTACTAAATTCTACAACTGCCTTGACTCAATTGATACAAGCCTCTTCTCTGCTCTTTTTTCAACTTCTATCACTTGGATACCTTTTTTCATTTTCTCCTCCTTTACCCCATCTCATATAATAAAGTAGCCACATTCCTCACCGGGCTAACCCCTCTACTTGTGCAAGTGATTCCATTCCATCCATCAGTGTCCCCAAGAGATGGACCTTTCTGTCATCCCCAGTCTTTCACTTAATTTCAATCTCTCCCTGTCTGCTGGCTCATTTCCTACTGCTTATAAACATGCCCATGTCTTTTCCATCCTGAAAAACCCTCCCTGATCCTGCCATCTTCTATACTTTTTTGACCTCTGTCTACAATGGATGACTCCACTTTCCTCTTGCTTTCTTCTTCATCCCCTATGATCTGGTTTCTGACCTTGTCATTCCACCAAAACTGCTCTCTCCAAAGTTATCAATGATTTCTTAGTCAGCAAATCCAATGGCCTTTTCTCAGTCCTTAACCTTCTTGGATCCCTGCATCCTTTGATCTTGTTGATCTCTCTTCTTTGCTTCTTTCCTTTTTCTAGGTTTTTGGGACACTATTCTCTCTTCATTCTCCTTCAACCTATCTGACCACTCCTCTGTCTTTTTTGCTGGGTCCTCATCCAGATCATGTTCTATAACCATAGGTGTCCCTCAAGATTCTGTCCTGTATTCTTGTATGTTTTCCCACTATACCACTTCACTTGGTGATCTCATCAACTTCCATGGATTTAATTAGTTTCTATATTGATGATTCTCCAATCTATGCCCCAGACTCTCTACTGACTTTGAATCTCACATCTTTAAATACCTTTCAGACATCTCAAACTGAATGTTCAGTAGAAATCTTAAACTCATTTTGCCAAGATGGAATTCATTATATTTCCCCCAAACCCTCTCCCCCTCCTATCTTCCATATTACTGGAGAAGGCAATACTATCCTTCCTGGATACCAGTTTTCCAGATTCATAACCTTGAAGTCTTACTGGATTCCTCACTATCTCTCACCTATCATATCCAATCTGTTGCCAAAGCTTTCCATTTTTACCTTTGCAACATCTTCTCTCCTGACACTTATGCTTATGATTCTAATCACCTCATGCCTGAGTTATTATAATAGCCTGTGGCACATGTGCCTGCCTTAAGTCTCTCCCTACTTCCATTCAACCAAAGTGATTTCCCTAAAAAGCAGGTCTGAATATATCATCCTTTCCCACATCACATGCCTCAGTAAATTCCAGTGGCTCCCTATTGCTTCCAGACAATGTTTGATATTTCAAAGTCCTTCCTAATCAAGCCCCATTCTACCTTTTGTCTTTTTATACCTTAATCCCCATATATATTCTTCAATCCTGTGACACTGGCCCATGAACAAGACACTCCATCTCTCCATATCAAGCATTTCTTTGACTGTCCCTTATGTGTTCATTGAATGTACTTTCTTCTCAACTTTGTCTACTGAATTCCCTGGTTTAGACAATTATGCTTTTATTGGTTTCTATATTTGTATGTTTTTCTTGAATTTCTATTGTCTGAAAAAATCTGCTCACACATCGGGTTTTCTTTGTAGGAATGCTTCAAAATGTCTTTCTTTAATGGAATGCTTATCTTTTTCATTGATGATTAAGCTCAAGTTGGTAAGCAAGTTGCCTTAGATTATATCTTTAGCTCCTTTGTTCTTCAAGGTATACATTTTTCTATCTTCTTCAATTTCTTATAGGTGCAGAATAGTTTTATGTTATTCAAATTTCCTTTATCTTGTATTTGAAAATCTCCTGATTACTTGCACAGTTTGTTGGTTGTCATTGAAATGGTTACATTTAGCCACTATATGTCTTGGATTTTACAACATAGGGGTTTTTCCTGAAGATAAGTTTTATATTCTTTTGAATATGATACTGTTTTCTGTGTGCAGAAGTTTTTGGCAGTTTTCTTGTATAATTTCTTTAATGATAGTATTCAGGGTTTTTTTTTTTTATTTGTATACTTCTGAGAAACCTATAATCTAAAAATTGTCTTTATCCTGTTTTCAAGATCAATATGTTTTGCTTAAATAGAGGTCATGTTTTCTTTCAATATTATTGTTTTTTTGCATCTCTTCTTCCAGATTGCTCTTCATTTCCAGTTATTCTCTTTTATTTATATGATGAGATGTAACACTAAGGATTAAAATTTTTCTATTTTACCTAATATGACTACTATCTATGCTATAAATTCTGCTTTCTTAATTATTACTTCTCTTGAACCATTAAGGAATGTTCAGTCATGGTTTATGCTCCTTTGGGAATCAACAAAATCTCTCTGTTTAATTATTTATTATTTTATTTTCCTTTGTCTTGAAATATTTATTGAGACGTGTATATTCATTTCTATCCCCTGAAGACTACCTTCCATTCTGTTATTAATATCATCCCTGTTGGTTTATCATCTTGTTCTCAAAGTTTTTAACTAAATTTCTTGGTAATTTGGCCATTTCAGTCTTCCCCCCATTATATCCCTTATATTCCTCTGTTCCATACTTTCTGACTCCTTCCTCTTTAAAAATAGTTCACCTGAGGGCTGGATTTCAAAGCTATATTAGCCTTTCTCATACTGGGAAATTCACTTTTCATTGGCACTGGTTTTGTCTGAACTGATTTATGGAAGGACAGAACTGTTCTCAACTGGATGCCAGTCCCTTTTCCTTAAGAGACCTGATAGACCAATGCTTCCCCTTGTCTCCAAATGTTTTACCCCAGTTTCCTCTGTTTCATTTCATTTTTTTTTGTGAGATAATTGAGATTAAATGACTTGCCCAAAGTCACACAGCTAGTAAGTGTTAAGTGTCTGAGGTCGGATTTGAACTCTGGTGCTCCTGACTTCAGGGATGGTGCTCTGGCCTAACCTGCCCCTGTTTCTTGGTGACCTCCTCAGAACTCCTGCAGCAATCCTGGGCAGAGTAAGCTTCTTACTTTCCTGTATCTTCACCTCTACCAAACAAGGGATGAGCAAAGTTGATTTTTTCCCCTGCTGAATGGCAGAGTGACGGCAGTGGTTGGGGATAGAATGTGGAAGGAGCTAGTTGCATGGCAATGCAATGCCATGGCAGCAAGGGAATGGCTGTATTGACACCAGAGCATAAATCTGTGGATTGTTTTTGCTTTTCTACCAGAGCACTGGGGGGGAGAGGGTGCTAAATTAGAGATTAGGGATTAATCTTCTCAACTGTCAATTCATTAGGTTGTTGCCTCATTCCAGTCTTGGTGTGTTGTACTGTGGCAACAACTTCAATTGCCTTACCTCTTATACATAATTTTTATTTTGGAATGGTTTGAGGGGTCATAAGAGTCAGAGAAAATGTCTAGTCCTCCATCTTGATAGTCACATGATCTAGAAGTATTCCCATGACAAAGTTAGGGGACAAGAGTAGTCATGAATCAATTTTAATTTACATCGTTGGAAGGAATATGTATGAGTCATGCACTCAATTGTAACATTATAGCATTTATTGCATAATTTTTTATATTCAATTGCAAGATATTTACCAGAGAAAAACAAGGTAGGTGTGATTCAGGATTATCCATAATAATCATATCATTCCATTTTGATGAAAAATTAATTAAAGAAGTTAAGAGGAATAATAAATATATATTTCATGCCATTTCTGTGATCTAAAAGGGCTCCAACTTAGTTGAATTCAACACATCTCAGATTATAAAAATGATTTGTGAATAAATCTTACATATATTGATTTCTCAGAAGCGATCAGTATCAAGTATATAATGGAGATTTCAATGTTCAGCTATCCATGTTGAATCAATAGCTGAAAAACCTAGACATAGGGTGATATGACAGCTTCAAAACTCTTTGCTGAAGATCTAAAAACATCCTTTGGCCTAATCACCTGGGAGTGGAATCAGCATGAATGATAAAAAGCTGATTTGTTGTTTTCTTATTTTATCTGCCATCAATATAGCAGGGAAAGTATAATATAGTATTGAAGGAAGAATTATATACAGTTGAACGAAGAACTTATTTATCAAAACTGAAATCAGCATGCAATGAGCATACAATGAACAAGTTAAAATCCACGGCAAAGAAATCACAAAATTCAGTAGCTGTGTTTTTTCTAAGCAGCAAATCAACATGACCAATATCTTTGCTAGAAATTGCAATGGAAGATGAGAGGCAGCAGGGGACAGTTCCAGGAGTATAAAAGACAACATGAAAATGGAAAATAATCTCTTTAAACCAACACTCATACCAGCTGTGATTCATGGTGCTGAGTGTTGGTCTATTAGCTCAAAGAAAATGGCTAGTTTTTATTCTTAGGCAATGAGTGGATGTGCAAAATCTTGCTTTGCAAACACATGTCAAACACAGAAGTTGGTCAACATATGACTACAACAAGTGTTATCCAAGCTGCTTATAGTGCTTGTGATGCCAAACACAGATGGGATGGACATGTGATCCATCAGCAAGACAAGAGGTGGGGTGTGTGTGTGTGTGTGTGTGTGTGTGTGTGTGTGTGTGTGTGTGCATAGCCCAGATTCCCACTGACCAAAACTGCTTGTCTGGCAGAAAAACATCCATGGTTCTCTTCAATGACAAACTTGAAAATGGTCCAAATCAGCCAAAATCATTGATGTCAATTTCTTTCCATGGCAAAATCTTCAGGTAACCCAGTGGATGAAAATACCAGTGACATGTGGTATAGTGGAAGGCACAGTGTCAGAAAGTTGGAAAACTTCTAGTGTCACCTCACAATTCCTTTATAACAAATTATAGCACTGAGAGCTGTGGGACTTATTCCTTTTTTTTTTTTTTCTTTGATAATGTGTTTGTTTTCAGAATTAAAAATTAAAGAAAAAACCTGATTTCTCCTAAACAAGAGTACAAATGATAGTGTGTTGGATGCTATGTACAATTGAACCTTGCTTTACATAATAGATGTGTTCCTGAATACCTTGGAAATTAGATTTTTATGGAATAGTTAAGTAGGATATTTAAAGGAAACTGGCATAAAAATCCTTCCTTTAAAGGAGAATCTTTTTAAATGAAAGTAATTACCTCTGAATGCATTTTTTTAAACTTCAGATTTTGGTAAATCCTTCCTCTCCTTCTCCATAAAATAAGCTACAAATTTATTTTTGGGACGCTTAATAACAAAATATATGACATAAGCTCTCTAGATGTCATTCATTTTATTTCTTACTACTAGACAGGTTTAACCTCAAATTATCCTGTGCATGAGATTTCCACAATCTATTTTGGCCCCTATTTCACAAGTTTATACCCTTGACTGAGAGAAACTTCTTCTCTCTCTGAAACCAGATCTGTAATTTTAATTATTCTGGGTTTATTTTTACCTTAGTTGAAACTTAGATCATTTGCCCAATGCACCAGTCTTTGAACTTGATAACAGTTGTGGGCTCATTAAATCAGCAATCCCAGTTCTTTTAGCCTTTTCTTGTGGGGACTATTATCTAATTGTTGAATAATTTTTCTCCTCTTAACCTTTTTAAAAAATATATCCAAACTCCATTGTAGCTGGAAACTGAACACTGATTGAAAGGGCCTAATCAGATCTATACCATGTGAAAGGATTGATTTCAATGCCCACATTCATGTAATCAATCAGTCAGCAAGAATCTATTAAACCCCCACTTTATGCCACGCACTGTACTGATGTAGGAGATACAAATAAAACAACAATAAAAAGTTCCTTCCCTTAAGAAGCTCACATTCTACCAGGGAAAGACAACACATAAAAGAAAAAAGAAAAGTAGGGGTGCAGGGAGGGTAGGGAGGATGGCACTCACTCAGGGGCATGGTGACAAAGTGCAGAGAGTAACAAGGAGTGTCAGGAGAGGAATGAAGTATGACTCATCTAGGACTCATTAAAAATGGAAGTCGAGGGAGTAACTCACCAAGGGGAGGATCTTTTGATTTGTGCATAAATTCGATTTAAGGAAGTTGCACAAAGTCATAATCCTTACTCTCTCTTCTAAGGCTACCACTGCCCACTTCTAGGACAGAGTCAAAATGATTGGTGATGGTGTGGGATGAAGTGGATGATCTTGGTGTCTGCAAGGTCTGACCAAGCTATAACATTCCACAGCACCTGCTGCACCTACCTTGGTGGCCATTGGAACAAACTGTTCTCATCCACTCATTCTAGCAGGGGAAGTCTTTACATGTTTGGTGTAGACACTCCCAGAATATCTTCCATAATCAGCAATTAATAAGTTATTTATTGAGTGAATGAATGGATTTCAATTCGGCTTTCCAAGCTATAGAACCACAACTAGGACAAGGCCACCTGGTTTTTGCCTTTGGATAGAAAATTTAGAGGGTGATGTAAAGCACCGCTATGGACATCTTCCCTTGTCCACCCAACCCCAGCTTTGTTTCAAGAGTTCTTATTTGCCTTGAATCAGCCTCAACATCTTATGGCATCCCCAGGGAAATCTTCTTTTCTTCAAGCCACACATTAGACTATTTCCTCTCCCAGTCCCCACCTGGCAGCTTGCCCTACGTGCAAAAACATGTTATGTATGGCTCTGTTAGCTACTCATTTATCTAGTTTCTGTACATAAATTTAATGGGCATAATCTCAATTCCATCAACCACCTCTTCTGACACTCATGCTGCTATGGCCAGTAGACAGGAAACAGTGCAGAAATACAGTAATAACAGCCATCTACATAATAAAAAGAAATAATCATCATAATTTAATTCATTAAAAACTCAACCATCAGTTCACTAAAAAAAAAAAAAAACAAAAAAACCCTACAATAAACTCTTAAGTGGTTTGGCTATCAACTGTAATGGAAATGGAAATGGGGGAAACCATAAAAAGTCACTAGGGGTTAATACTTGAATGGAGAACACAAAGAGTTTGCCTAAAATCATATACACTTTCATATTACTAATGTAATTAAACAGTTTGATAACTTGCCACTCACCCTTCAGACACATGTCACAGCTGTCTGCATGTTCACCATCCTCACCTTGCTCATTTTTTTTTTACAGTTTTTAATATGAATATCAATTCCTTTTTTCATAAATGCAACCCATAAATGCCACAACTTCCCCCAGGAATTTTCTCAGGCTTCATTTAAGGCTCCACGAAAAGGATGTAAAAGAGACCTTTCTTTTGTAAAGTGATCCTATAATTCTGTCCAATATCTATCATTTTCAAGGCCAAGTAATCATATTTAATAGATCCTAAATTACATTCTGTCAGGCAAGGATTCCCTTGATGATATTAACCAGAATGGAGGTACTGACACTCAGAGGCCTGAAAGTAAGATATTGTTCTACAAAGAAGCTTACAAGTCTTCCTTCCCCCCCCTCCCCCTTTCTTCCACGGCGGCTGTTACCACTAAACCTGCTATAGAGAAAGATTTGTAAAACTGGAACCTCTGTTTCCATCATATAAACAAATCTTTGGATTCCTTTCCAAAAGTAATATGTAAGACTTATTTCCACAGCAGATCCTTGACCTTATCTCTTTCCTCTATGGAATTTATCAGTGATTTTTTGTTTGTTTGTTTGTTTTTACACTGAGATAGAGAGATTGCTAAGCATCTTTCTACTTTTCTTTTTTGTTCCCTTTATAATAGAAGAGACTGAAATAGGGAGTCTGAGTGACTTAGATTGGGAAATTTTTTTTTCTTTTTTTAAGATGATCAGGAATTTAGAGGCCATTGAATTTAACCCCCTTGTTTTACAGATGAAGAAACTGAGTTTAGAGTAGTTAAATAGCTAGGGACCCATAGCTTGTAAATGAAACAGGATTTGAATTTCAGTCTTTCTGACTCTATTCCAACATTCCACTCTCCTAGCTTGCCTAAGGCCATGATTACAATTTGGAGACAGATATTATTCACTGGTTATCTAGGTTCTATGAATATTATAGTATCAGGAAATGTCTCTTTGCCTGAGTCAGCATGCTGAATATTAAGGAAGAAAATCAGATGCATATCTCACAGAAGTTGAAGACAGAAAGAAGGGACTCCCATATACCCAAATATTCAAAGCAGCATTTTTATGGTAGCCAGAAATTGGAAACAGAGTGAGGAATGGTTGAATAAATTTTGGTTTATTATTTGCCCCATAAGAAATTATGACTATAAGGAATTCAAAGAAATATGGGAAAACATTAACTGATTGAAAGTAAAATAAGCAGAATTGGGGGAACAATGTATATAAAGACTACAATAGTGTAAAAGAAAAGAATGCTAAAATGAAACTGCATTAACCAATCTTGATCCTAGAGGACAGATGAGAAGTTCACCTCCCTTCTTTTGGTAGCAGAGTGAGAGAAAGGGAATCTATAAAATGTTACATATCCTGTCAAAAACAGTTGGTTTTGTTTAACTCTTATTATTTGTTGTGTATATTGTATATATTATGGGTTAGGAAGACAAATGAAAAAATTGCCCATATAAAAACAAAAAGTTATTAATTTTATCTAAAAGAATAGAATATCTTTGAAGGCAGGAATCATATCCTATATATGAGACAAAGTGGTGAAATGGGAAGAGGACCAAACTTGAAACATTTCTGAATTTTGTCTTTCCTGTTTTTTAGCTGTGTGACTTTAGGTAAATCAATTAATTTCTCTGAACCTCATTTTTCTCATCTGTTAAACAGGTATAATTAATTATATCTCATCTTCCTACTTCACAGGATTGTTGTGAGAATATTGACAGTGAATGTGAAACTATGTTTTGAATTGCAAAATTTTGGACAAATAAAAATTATATGTTACCTTTTTCTCTTCTTAGAACCTAGCACAGTACCTTGCATACAGTTAATGCTCTATAAATATTTATTATTAATGATGATAAGCCTGGAGGAAGGATGAGGGCTTAATTTACTCAAATTCAGTTGTTATTATTAATATACCTCTCAATGAGTGCTCAGCACATTTAGCAAACTAGAAAAACAAAGCTCATTCACTGACTGTGAATCAAAATCACCAAATTAGCTTTCTTACAGATTTTCTGTATAACCTTGAGCAAGCCATAGTTAAAATGAAGATACTACTTATTTGAACAATTTTCAAACCCTGGCACTATGTAAGTTGCTTTGGACAAGCAATAATTTTAATATAAGTTCATTTTGTTATAAATGATCATGTATATATATTTCTATTAATACTAGGCTGATTCAGAATATCAGATCTTGAGGATATGAAACCATATTGAGCTGGTTTCTCTCCTGTTAATTCTGTCAGCCAAATGCTAGGTTTCATGTTGTACACGTGTGTCATTATTCTCTTTTTTAATTCTGCTGTTTAAAAAATGATTATGACTCCAAGGAAATGTTTAAAGGTTGTTAGTTTTTAAAGAGCACACTTCAGTGACTGTTAGAAATACTATAGCAAGTGCTGGTATAAGGAACTAAAGAATTTCAATAATCATTTGAGCCTAGAATCAGACTGCTGAATCACAGAGAAAAATGTGGTTGAAAATGAAAAATAGCCAGATTGGCTAAGATGACAGGAAAAGATAATGACGAATTTTGGAGGGAAAACTGGGACAAGATACATTGTTGGTGGAACTGTGAATGGATCCAACCAATCTGGAGAGCAATTTGGAACTATGCTCAAAAAGTTATCAAACTGTGCATACCCTTTGACCTAGCAGTGTTTCTATTGAGCCTATATCTTAGAAAGATCTTAAAGGAAGAAAAGGGCCCCACATGTGCAAAAATGTTTGTGGCAGCCCTTTTTGTAGTGGCTAGAAACTGGAAACTGAGTGGATGCCCATTAGTTGGAGAATGGCTGAATAGATTATGGTATATGAATGTTATGGAATAATATTGTTCTGTAAGAAACGACCAGCAGGATTGTTTCAGAGAGGTCTGGAGCTACCTACATGAACTGATGCTAAGTGAAATGAGCAGAACCAGATCATTATACATGGCAACAACAAGACTATATGATCATCAATTCTGATGCACATGGTTCTCTTCAACGAGATATTTCAAACCAGTTCCAATTGTTCAGTGATGAAGAAAGCCATATACACCCAGAGAGAAGCCTGTGAGATCTGAGTGTGGACCACAACATAGTATTCTCATGCTTTCTGTTGATGTTTGCTTGCATTTTGTTTTCCTTCTCAGGTTTTTTTTTTTTTTCTTGTAGATCCAATTTTTCCTGTACAGCAAGATAACTATATAAATATGTATACGTATATTGCATTTGTCATATATTTTGTCATAGTTAATATGTACTGGACTACCTGCCATTTTTGGGAGGGGGTCAGGGGAGAGAAAAAAATTTGGAACAGAAGGCTTTGCAAGGGTCATTGTTGAAAAATTACTCATGCATATGTTTTGCGAATAAAATTTTTTTTAAAAAAGTATTCTGATATATCAAAAAAAAGAAGTAAAAAGAAAATGAAAAACAGCACCAAGAACAGAAAAACCTTTGCTGCAAATTTGTCAAATCAATCCTCAGAAAATATGTCACTGGGAAGTTGCTGCTGATTCCTTTATAGTGCAATGTAGAGATCTTGAAGTTAGAAGAACAATGAGAAGACCAGTTTAAAAAAAATAGTAGCTAACCCATCCTATGAAGAAAAAAATGCTTGTCATGGGCAAGCATACATAAAGCCTAGAGTACTAAAGATTGGAAAATGGAAAGTTTTAAAGGTAATACTTTTTTTCCCCCAAGACTATACCAAAACCATTGTCAGAAATCCATGATAAGTCTACAAGTTCTGAGTGTCTTCATCAGAGTGTAAAATATTCACTGAGAAATATTTTGGGGATTTCTTTTTCTAATTTCCAGTGGGTTCAGAAGCCTTGGTTGCACTAAAGGAACAATGAACTCTGAAAAATAGTGAGAATCAGAATATTTTCTGTTTATATAAATTTGCAAATGGAGATAGAATGCCATATCTATACCTTATATAGAATAATATAACACATGACTTCACATCATTTCACATATCATGAAAGGTTAGGAAATTTATTTAAGAAAAAGTGATAAACATGCTTCAATGGTCTATAAATTCATAGGATTTAAACCCCATTGATAATCTGTTGTAATTTAAGTCAGATTTATTAAAAAATGGACTTTTTGTCAAAGGTATGCTTAGTATCCAATGTGCTATGTAGTTTTATGATGAATTAAGAAAAAAATCTTGTGAACTCAATTCATTTTGTTTGTTTTGTTTCTGCTGAGGCAATTGGGGTTAAGTGACTTGCCCAGGGTCTGAGGACAGATTTGAACTCAGACCCTCCTGACTTCAGGGCTGGTGCTCTACCCACTGTACCACCTAGCTGCCCCTGGGAACTCAAATCTAAATACAAACAAATCATAGAAAAAGAACATATTAGTAAGTTTTTTTTATGTTAACCATGTAATTTTTCTAAACATATTTCCATATTGTTATGATATGCAAGAAAAAACACAAGAAAGAAAATCCAAGGCAAATCCAATAAATTTGTGATGGAAAATGTGTGATATAAGACTGAAAAATAATATGCCTTCTTTTTCTTTTCTTTTTTTTTTTTCTTTTGCTTTTTGCTAAGGCAATTGGGGTTAAGTGACTTGCTCAGGGTCACACAGCTAGGGAATGTTAAGTGTCTGAAATCAAATTTGAACTCAGGTCCTCTTGACTTCAGAGCTGGTGTTCTATGCACTGCACCACCTACCTGCCCCTGCCTTCTTTTTCTTGTAAAAGAAAGTTTAATTTTAATCTGGTCTCAGACACTTAACATTCCCTAGCTGTGTGACCCTGGGCAAGTCACTTAATCTCAATTGCCTCAGGAAAAAAAAAAAAAGAAAGTTTAATTTTAATAAAACATCCAATACATGAACTTATACATTTTTTTAGAAAGCAAACTCCTAAGAGTTTGCATTATACAACAGATATTTTTTAATAAAATATTTTTTTTCAGGAATTAAGTAAGAAACAGAAAATAAATTCCTCTTGTAAATGCTCTATTTACACTAGGTATTTCTTAATCATTAAGAATATATACCTTTATCATGCATCAAATGTCCTAATTAGGTCTTTCTCAGATACAAATATCTCCCAAGACTCAATTATTTTATACTAAAATCAAATTATTAGAAATACTTATTTCAAGTTTTACATTCCTTCTGATAGGACACAATATTCTTATTGTTTAATGGTATGTGTGGAAAAGAATATCAATGATAGTATTTGTTTTTTGTTTGTTGTTTTGTGTTGTTTTGTTTTTGTCACCAGTGCTTAGCATAGTGAGGCACATAGTAGGCACTTAATAAATTTTTATTTTATTGCATTGTATCTTATTATAATGCTATAATGGCACTGTGCTAAGTGCCAAACAGTCTCATCCCTTAAAGACCTGACAATCTAACAGGGGAGACAGCATGCAAACAACTCTGTACAAACAAGATATATACAGGATTAAATTGAAGATAATCTCAGAAGACCCTAGCATTAAGGGATATTGGAAAACAATTCTGGCAGAAAAACTTTTATCTGAGACTTAAAGGAAGACAATAAATTAAAATTATAACAATGGTGATGATCACTAATGCTATCATATGAAATTGAATCTCTCCTGAGATCTCATTAAAGAAAAGAGAACTATCTCCTTGTGTGAAAATATAAATAGTTTCCCAGTATCCCTAAGGAAGAAGTTTGGTACAAAGGCAAGAGAGCTCAATTTGGAGTTGGTGAATTTGAGTCCGAATTTAGCCCTGCTAAAGAAGCTACCATTGCAAAATGGCTTGCCTCCTAGAAGACCTTTTTTTTTTTTTTTTTTTTTTTGGTTTATTGAGTAAAATGCATCACTTGCAAAGACTACTGAGACCATCTATTGGACAGTTGTAGAAATGTCCATTGGTCCAGCACAAAATGAAAAGTAGAAGAAAAAAAAATAATGATACTGAGGGAGCCATGGAGACAAGACAAAGAAAGTAAATATGATGGCACCTAGATGGCACAGTGGATAGAGCACTCATCCTAGAGGTAGGAAGAGCTGAATTCAAATTGAGCCTCAGATATATTCTATCTGTAACTTCTGCCTCAATTTCCTCAATTATAAAGTGAGAATAGCACCTATTTCCCAGGATTATCATGAGGATAAAGGAGATAATAATTGTAGAGTCCTTAGCCAAGCATTTAACACATTCTTGTTTCCTTCTTTCCCTGCTAGAACTTATTTGAGAAATTAATAGTAGTATTGAAAAAAACAGCAATATTTTCATTGTGTCTAAAAATGTTCAATATAGAGGTCAAATCATCTATAAGGCTGCAATTTTATATCCTTAAAGGCAAACAGGTGGTACAATGGATAGAATGGCTAAGCCTGGAGACAGAAAGAGTTCAAATACTTCCTCACAGATTTACTAGTCATGTGACACCAGGCATTAGTGATAGCTCACATTTATATAGCATTTTCAAGTTTACAAAGCACTTTATACATATCATCTTATTGAATCCCCATGTAGAATTTGCAAATGTAGATATTATAGATATTATTGTTCCTTTTTTTACTTATGAAGAAACTAAATCTTAGAAAAATGAGGCGCCATGACCAGGGATAGTCACACCATTATGTCCTATATGTAGTAAGTATCAGAGATAATATTAAAACCAGGCCTCCCCCATCTCCACTTCCAAAAAATTTTCAGTAGGCCATTTGGATCTTGGATTTTACTACTCCATTTCATTGACCTTGTTCTAGTTTAAACATTAAACTTTGCACAAAACATTCCTTTAAATAATAGATGCCCTTCTTAGGCTCCTCCCTTCCTTCATTCTGATTCTGAAGTGAATGACTTCTGAGGCTTTTCTCAACAGAAAAATGTAAATTAACTGGAGCAAAATATAAGAATTAAATGTACCTTTTTATGGCTAGTAATAGATACATTTAATCCTAACTACATCATTTTGTAAGTTTTATAGGTAAACTAAAAATGATTACAAAAAACAGCCTTGAACAGAATAGTAAAGTCAATACCAACTTAGGATGTCTTTGGGCATGTCAAATACTATCAAATACAAAAAACAAAACAACACACCCCCTTTCCCCCAAAAAACAAAACAAAACAAAACAAAAAAACAAGACAGCTCCCATCTTCAAGAAGCTTATAGAGGAAGAAACATACAAAAGAAAACTGAAGGACTGGTGTTATATAGGGTATCTGCCTTGTGCCATGATGATAATGGAGTCAAAAATCAAGCAGTGGTTACTGAGCCCTCTTTAAAGGGAGACTGGGAATTTTTTGCTCTGCCCTCTAGCCCTACAATCTGCGGATAGAGACAATTGAGGGTACTGGTAAATTGTAAGTACCAAAGCTGAAGCAATCCAGGGAATGATGACACTCTGGTTTATGGGCTTTGTGGTAGTGGTGGTATTGGTTTTTGTTTTTTTTTTTTTTGCTTTTTGCTGAGGCAATTGGGGTTAAGTGACTTGCCCAGGGTCACACAGCTAGGGAATGTTAAGTGTCTGAGACCAGATTTGAACTCAGGTCCTCCTGACTTCAGGGCTTGTGCTCTAACCACATGGTATTGGTTTTTGATGGTAAAGTTAAAACTAAGCATACAGCTGGTACTTAGTAAGTGATTAATAAACGCTTGCTGATTTGACATTCTCAAAATGGGTTGCCATCTCACTGGATTGTACAGGAACTAACTGGAGACCTTGAGCAAGAATTACTAAGCAGGTTACAATTGCAATCTGTACCATTGTAAACAACATTTCAATAAATAAGAAAACATTCATCAGGGGCTTGGAATTCTGGAGATAATTCTCCAACTAGCTTTGCTCATCTCTTTAAAAACTATAGACTCTGATAGACTTATAACAGATTTACTGATGTAATTATTAGAACCCAATCTTTTTGCATCTCAAGCAAGATAAAGGGGAGACAATTAAGATACAGAGCTTAATTAGGTGTCAAAATTTAATCTTCCAAAACAAAGAAGTGAACAGAAGAACAAAAACATGACTGCAGATTCTCATAAACTATCTGTTCCAGGAGTAAATGCAATTTTGATTTTTTTTTAACATCAAAATATAAGGATTTGCTCCTGTTCCTTTAAATAAATAGTTGATATTTATATAGTACTTTAAATACATTTCCTCATTTTTTGCTTGTAAACCCTATGTGAGGGAAGTTCTTCAAGTATTATTGCCTCTACTTCACAGAGGAAGAAATTGAGCTTCTTAGCAAACTGTCCACTAAAAATTTCCAGTAGGACTGTCTGGAAAATGGTTTGTGAATGAATGAAAAAGCAACTATTAAGCACTTGCTATATTCCCAGAACATAATACTAAATGATAGAAATAAAAGAGCACATAGTCCCTGCCTTCAAGGAACTTTCATCCCAGGTCCCTCTGGTCAGAGGGCTTGCAGAATACTTTTTAGAGCTTATCTACCTTTGGTGTCTGCATCTCATCCAACGCTTACCTGTGGCTGCAAGAAGCTGTAGCATCCACAGAATCACACCCTGGTAAATAATCTTGGCAGACAAGTTCAATCAGGCTAGGGTAACTGAGAGGTCTCCAGCCCATCAGTGAGTGGGGATAAGGCTGGGGTCTACCCTAAGCACGTGGAGATTTTCCCTGGAAGGATGGGTGGGTGAAAAACAATTTGTGTCAAAAGGCAGGACAACAGCTGAAGCAAGCGCAGAGCACCCAGAGCTTGGCCAGAGACGCCAAGGTCATCTGCGGCCCCCAAGCCATTGCCAGTCTTCTTGATTTTTGTCTTGTCACTGAACTTCGATGACTTTGGACTGACAGCTGTGCAACTTTGCCTCACTTAAATCCAATTCACCCAAGAGTCACCCAGAGAGGATTGGGATGGGTCAGGAATGATGAGTAGGTGAAGTATCTGTGAACAATGATCTTGGTTCCAGATTTGGGAGCTGGCTGGGAGGGAGAGAAGGAAAAGATAGGAGAGTGATAGAGAGTTAGGCAAAATAATTGGGGAGGAGATGGCTAGAGAAGAGGGAGTTTTTGAAGCGTGAAGCAGGGATAGCAGAATCCCAGTGGCTGCAGCTAAGGGATACAGTGAAGAAAATTCTGGACCTGAAGTTAGGAAGACTGAGTTCAGATTTAATTTGTGTAAATCTGGTCAAGTCTTTTAACCGCTATCTGCCTCAGTTTCCTCAGATGCAAAATGAAGATAATAATAGTATCTACCTCCCAAGTTTATTGTGAGAATTGAATGAGATAATATTTATAAATAGTTTAGCACAGGGCCTGGCATAAAGCTGTTGTTCATCCTTTCTTCCTGAAAGGGGACTAATGTTATCAGAAAGGTGATGTCTTGACTTGAAAATGAATATTATTTGAATGAGACAGAGCTGTACAAAGTCATCAGCCCCACTTTCTCCTCCCTACATTGGAGTTCAGTGCAAGACATAGGTCAAGATGACTGGTAATGGCCCTGGATGCAATGGGAGGGCTTCGCCTTTGTAAGCCGGTGTCTTTCCCAGATTTCAGTTTGTATTCATTCAGTAATTAGTGACTAGGTAAGAACTGAGGCAAAAGATGGCCTAGTTTGTCTGGTATAAATATTTATTTCTTTCCTTCTTTCCTGGCAGAAATTTCTCCAGTGTACAAGGTGATTGGTGAAAAGGAAATAGCTAGCAAATAGGGAATGAAATGAAGCATGGTAGCTGGAGCTTTCCTGAAAGATTGATCCAGGAGAAGCAGTTGCTGATCAAGATAGAAGCTTCTCCCAGATGGAAAGGTGAGACTTTATAGGAAATGGCCAGAGAGCACATTCTCAGCTGCACTAAACTCCCAATTTTCTAACTTCCAGGCCTTCTATCCTGATTTCCTTCTTTTCCCTACTTGTTCCTCTCCTTATTTCATTACCCTTTAAATCAGGATGTAATTATTAAGAATCTACTATAAACTAGGCACTCTGTTAAGTGCTAAAGATGCAAAGATAAGGCAGAAAGCTAGCCCTTGATGTGAAGGGGCTCACAATCCACTTAGAGGGAGGTAATATGCAAACAACTATATACAAACCACACAAACACACACACACACACACAGAGTAAATTGGAGATTTACCTGCTTCTTCCTCCTCTTGCTTTGCTTCCTTTGTCAAGTCTATCGCACCATTTCTCTTTCCCCTCTTTTTTTTCTTGCTTTCTTCACTTCATTTGATTCTCAATCTATTCTTTTCATCTCTCAGAGGAAAGGCAATTTCCCTTCTACATAGCCAATACTTTAAAGGGAGTGGGTCCAAAAAAGAAACTGTAAAAACTCAGCCAAAGAGTTGGAGATGTCGGTAAAGTGGTAGAATGAATACTAGACTTGATCTAGGTTTGAGACCTATCTCTTATATTCTCTAGTTTGGAGACCTTGAGCAAGTCATGGAATTTTGCAGCTGGAATGTACCTTAAAGATAATTTAAATTTAGCTGCTTATTTTATACATGAGGATACAAGCCCAGAGAAGGCTTGCCAGCTTACAAGCCTTAATTTCCTCATCTGTTAAATGGCACCAATAATATTTGCACTACTTACCTGGTAAGATTGTGATGGGATGTGTTCTGTAAACTATATGGCACAACAAAAATATGAACTATTATTTTTCATATAGTTCTTTTAGTTAAAAAGATAAGTCACTTTTATATTTATCTTAATAACTTCAAATCTCCCCCCCCCCCCCATCACCTTCTTCAGTTCCCTTTTCATCTCTTCCTATATCTAAATAAACTAAGAAATGCAGATAACAGTTTGTGGTTCTTGGGTGTTCTCCTTTTAGCAAGCAATAAAAGACAGGTGCAAAAACTGAAGGATGGAATTGGCTGATTTCATTACAGTTTCTTCCATCTTTCATTGATGTTAAATCCTTTTACTGCTCTCCTTCACTTCCTCTTTAACAATAAGTCACTTCCTTCTTTACAATAAATCACTAGGGCTAAAGACTTAAGTCTAACATGTTCTGCTACACCACAGTGTTTTAATTTTCATATCCATCTAAACCAAATTGTCTTTCTTTTTGATAGAGCTCAGCAGCTACCTCCTTGTCTGCTGTGCCTATCAAATGATCCTCTGTAAAGTCAGTATAATTGTAGCATTATTGGGAAGTGTTTTCAGCATCATCAGATATGTTAATATTCTTCTTTAAAGACTAAAAAATAATAATTGCTTTAGACTGATAGTGGAAGGTGTATTATTTAGGTGAGAATAAGAACCATCATTGTTGTTGAATCATTTCAGTCATGTCTAACTCTTCATGACTCCATTTGAGGTTATTTTGGCAAAGATACAGGAGTGCTTTGCCATTTCCTTCCTCAGCTCATTTTACAGATGAGGAAACTAAGGCAAACAGGGTTAAGTGACTTGCCCAGGATTAGAGGACTACTAAGTGTCTGACGCCACATTTGAACCATTTTCCTAACTTCTGGGTTAGAGTTCTATTCACTGAGCCACAATGTATAAAATATTATATGTATGAATATATATCTGTGTATGTATATGTAACTGTATGTATGTAACTGAAGAGACAGACAGACAGACAAGCTGAGGATGTTCACTTATTTCAGTCATATCTCACTCTTCATGACCCCATTTGGGATTTTCTTGGCAAGCATACTGGAGTGATTTGCCTTTCCCTTCTCTAGTTCCTTTTGCAGATGAGAAAACTGAGGCAAACGGGATTAATTGACTTGCCCAAGATCAAAAAGCTAGTAAATGTCTGAGGCCAGTTTTGAACTCAGGAAGATGAGTCTTCCACTGTGCTAGATACTGAGTCTTCAGGCCAGGCCTGAAATTCAATCCACTGTGCCATGCTGTAATAGAAAGAGTGGTAGGCTTGAAGTAAATTCAAATTAGCTATGTGATTCTGAGAAAGTTACTAATCTCTTTGTGCCTCAGGCAACTTCCCAAGAACTTGTCTTTAACTTCAGAAATAGTTTTCTGTTATCTGGGTGGAGGGAGCTCCCACATAAAATTCTCCCCATTGATGAATCACATATTATTCATTACATTCCCACATAATATAGCTAAGCACAGTTCTTGATCCATGATAATTGTTTAACAAATGTCTTTTTTTTTTGACAGCTGACAAATTGCATAGCAGATAATAACAATAATAATAGCTAGCATAGAGTATCCTCTGTGTGCTAAGCAGTATTATGTCCCTTGAGCCTCACAACCACCTTGGGAGGGAGGTGTTATTATTTCCCCATTTACAACTGAGGAAACTGAGGTTGACAAAAGTTGAGTGACTAGCCCAGAGTCACACAGCTATTTATATTTAGTATTTAAGAGAGGATTTTATATACTAATCTTCTTGATTTTAGTCTCTGAGCTTTATTCACTGACCCACCTAGTCAGACTAATCCCTGATAGCTGTTTATCACTTTTATGCTTTTAAATGACTTTCCCAAATAACCCCCATTATGAGGTAGAGGTTGGGAGAGGGTGGGAAATAATATAATTTCCATTCTATAAACAAGAAAACTAAGGCCTTCCCTGAAGTCCCACAGTAGCTTAATGAGAAAGCCAATTATAGAACTCTTACTTCCTGTTCCTTGGGAAGTGCCTACTATGATTGTGAACTTATTGGAAATGTTCACAAAAACATTAATGTTTGAAAAGTTGTTGCTCAGAGTTTTAGAATTTTGATTAGTAACTTCAAGTAGCCAGAAGCTTCTGAGTAATGTGTGATTCACAAGAATAAATCTACCATTTGCGAGCCCCAAGCTGGCTAGCAACTTTTAATGATGTAAGAAGGTAAATAAAAACAGGATTATGTGTATATTTCAATTTAATTCAATGAATTTTATTAACTCCCTACTATGTTCCAGGCACCATGCTAGATACTGGGGTAGAAAAGATAAATATGAGATTATCTTTCCACTTAAAAAGCAAGCATTCTCTTTGGGGGAGGCTACATGTATATAACTAAGTATAGTCCAAGGGAAATTTAAGAGGAAAGAGATCTGCCAAACAGTGAGCTCAGGGAAAGTTTCATAGACAAGGAATCACTGAATTAGTGTCATGTAGTCATGAAGGAAGACAAGGATTGTAGGGCAATTGATGAAGAAGTAGTACATTACAGCGCAGTCCATGTTAGCTTTGAGAATCACCATCTCTCCCACTCACAAACAGGTCAGCTCCCTAGTTTGGGTAAATATTCCCCCTCAGTGTTCTAGGGCTACACCTGAAGAATCAAGGATGATTTTCTAATTCCATTGACTCGAGCTCCCACCAGCATGCTTCTCTCCAAGACTGTCATCTGTCAGCCTTACTTAGCATTTAGAGAGAGGTACTTACTAAAGTTGTAGAGTAAGAACTATTGGTATAAATCACTCCCTACCATAAAGTCAGCGACATGCTCTCTGACAATATAGAACCCAGGGGAAAATAGGCCCAAGCTTAGACAATGTTTCTGGCAAAGGATAACTCATGGCTCTTGGTTGCTGGACGTTTTTGTCTTCCATTTGTGGGTATATTCAGAAAGTTCCCTTTAAACATGTTGTTTCCATATGTTCTTGCTTCCTGATGCAGTTACAGTTGTCACTGATCCTGGAGAAATGGGAGATCCACCATCTTTCTAATCCTTTGAAATGCACAAGATCCCAAGAGGGAACTTGATATTTGTTGGTGAGCCCTGAGTGTGGCCAAATTTCCATGATCTTTTCCCCACTTTGTTTAAAGCCTGTATTTGATTGATTGAGACATATTCTTATTTAGTTATCAAGATTAAAAGGGGGTAGGATGGTTTTTTACCTCACCCTCACAGCAGGGATGAGATGGCCTCAGTAAAAATGTAGGCTTCAGAAGTAGATACAGGGTCCTTAACAATATAAGTGATGGATGAAGGCATCTAGCTTGGGCTCCGGCCTCACTAAATGGAAACAATTTTCCCTAATGCCCCTATCATCCTGTGAATAGGTCCGTAGAATTGCCATTACTCTACCTTAAACGGATCCCTTCAAATACAATAAGAGTATTAATCAAACTGACCCAAAAGCATTGGTTTGTTTAACACTGGTTTCAAAAGCCTTTTTTCTACATAAATCCATAGATACTGTTACTGAACCTTTAAGGACCAAATGGAATGATATGGCAAGAGTAGTATGGGGAGACTTACCAGTGCTGGGTTTAGAAAAGATGAAAAGACTTTTTGAGAAGACAGAAAAAGAGATTAGAGAAACTTTCTTTGGATGAACTCTTTTAACCTTTATCTTATAATAGTGCAAAGAGAATATTTATGAGAAGGTTTGCTTGTTATCTTGAAGTTGGATTGTATCCTGAGAAGTAAAGTCATTAACCTTTACTGTGAGGGTTTTTCATGACTCTGGTCATGATTTTTACAAGTCTGATAAGTCAACCCAAAATATTTTATGCATTTATAGTTATTTGGAATGAGATTTTTCTTTCTATAATTACTTATTTTATTTTGTTATTATATAGAAAATTTGTCGATAGATCATTCATTTTTACTTCATCCTTCTATGGTTTATTGTATTATGCTTTTTTCTTCAGTAGTAGTTGGGGGCCTTCTATTATTAAGCTATCACATGTTCTAAGAGGGTGGTCCCTATCTTGTTAGTCCATCAAAATGCATTAAAATGATTGTGGTTTTTATTTTGCCACACACTAGCAAATAGCTTGATGACATCACAAGAGATCATGAGAAGTTTTAGAGACATGATTTGCCTTTTGTTCCTTGGCCACATATGTTCCCCTACTTGTGTGTTCTGTAGTCACATATGTCTCATGCATGGTAACCATTTTGGTTACCAGTTGAAGACTGGCATCTTTCATGTACTTATTTTGGTATTCTGTATGGCTAACTATCTTTCATTTTGAATTATTTCCTCTGATTAGCCTAGTAAAAGTAAACTCATCAGTAGGGGCTCATGAGCTATACATTTTGAGTAGCTTCTAACCCTCAAAATGTTTTATACTTAGGGCAGATGTAAGGGGCCCTGGGTACTACACATACTTAAAATACAAATTGCCAAAGAGAGAAAACAGAGACTCTCCCCCCTTTCCTCCACAACCCCCTTGTCCTGCAAAAAGAGTTGCCTGAAAAAAGTCTATTTTCATGCTCATAAAAGGGGCAAGGGAAGGGATCATATAGAATAAAACACAGTAAAATTAAGAGATTATGGTTTGTTTAACATATATTGCATTACATGCCATCTAGGGGAGGAGGTGGAGGGCAGAGGAGGAAAATTGGAAAACAAGGTTTTTTAAGGGTCAATGTTGAAAAAATTATCCTTGCATATGTTTTGAAAGTAAAAAACTTAAATAAAAAATAACAAAAAAAAGAATTACTCGGCTGATCTCAGACCTCAATTTCTTCATCTGTAAAATGATGATCTGAAGGTGTCCTTCAAAACTCAACACTGATTCTATCATTCTATTTAATGGCTGCAAAAAAAAAAGTTTAAAAAAGAAAAGGCTCATTACTAAGAGACAATCAAGATAAACATAAATCCGAATCCAAAAATATTTAATTGTAATAATTAGTAAGTATGGTCCTAAACAATGTTCTGGAAGACCAAGTGGTGTAGAAGAATTGTGTGTGAGAACAAAGATGCCTTCATCCTCATTACATTAAAGAAATGCAAATGTTTTCTTGACTGGTAAAGGAGCATTAATTAGGAATTAGGAAAGTCAGATCATACAAAAAGCAAAGGGAAAGCTAATATCAGATCGTACCAAAAACAGCAGAGATAGTTGATTCTTTATTTTTCACATTAGTCTTAAATTTTTTTAAAGGTCAATTGTGTTCAAACAATCAGAGCAGGCATTGCATTTGATTGAAAGACAGAGCTACTCAGGGACATGTATTGAGTGGTGGCCCCCAGAGTTTGTTCTGAGGTTGGCCATTATTTAATATTTTCATTAATGACTTGGTTGACGGAAGAGAGGGCATGTACATTAAGTTTATGATGACAGTAAGCTGGGTGGGGTGACTAGCACCTTAGAAGTCAAAAATGGAATTAAAAATAACCTTGATAAGTTGGAGAAATGATTGACAGGATGAAGTTCAATAAAGAGACATGAGCTTACATGAGTACAAGATGATGAGTGATGGCCAATGCACAAGTAGGTCAGACAAAGATCACAATATGTCAGCAATGAGGTGGTGTTATAAAAACACTCTCCCCAGAATACTGGAATTCATTAGCATAACTGAGATGTCAAACATATAAGAAGTGGGCATTTTCATCCAGTTTGATCTCCCAAAAGATCCAATAAACCTGGCAAGCATCTAGAGAACAACCACAGTGATTAAAGGAATGGAAAATAGGGCTTGTAGATAAAGTTTAAAGGAATTGATATAATAATGTGAAATAGTTGCTATGACTAGCTGCTTTTAGGGAATGAATGGTAGCATGGTTTAATGCAAAGGACACAAATCAGAAGACCGTCAGCCATGTGCTTAAAGACAAGTCATAACCTCTTTCGGCTAGATGGTATAATGGGAAGAACACAGGGCCTGGAGTGATGAAGAATCTGATTTCAAATCTGATCTCAGACACTGACTAGCAGTGTGACTCTGGGCAAATCACTTCACTCTGTTTACCTCAGTTTCCTCATCTGTAAAATGAATTGGAGAAGGAAATGGCAAATCAGTGCAGGATCTTTGCCAAGAAAATCCCCCAAAAGGGTCACAAAGAGTAAGATATGACTGAACAGCAGTAGTAAGATTATTACTTAATTGTATTGCTTACTCATGGGATTGTGCAAAGAAAGCATTTGGTAAAAAGGCTCTTATTATTATTATTATTATTATCTTTAGGTGAATATTGGTTAGCCAAGCTCCATTTTCATTGAAGACTTGTTTAGTTGTTTCACTCTGGTTCTTCATGTCCCCCTATGGGGTTTACTTAGCAGAGACACTGGAGTGGTTTGCCATTTCCTTCTCCAGTTCATTTTAGAGGTAAGGAAATTGAAGCATCAGGATTAAGTGATTTGCCCAATTTTACAGCTAGTAAATGTCTAAGGTCATGTTTGGACATAGACCTTCCTGACTCTGTACAGCCCTCTACTTCCTTGCCACCCTCCACATTCACTGTGAACCCTAGCTCCCCTGTCACCTCACTGAAGACTAAACAACAGAAAATGGGGCACAACGACACTGAGACAGTCTTGAATCACAGAATCATTTCATGATAAGGTTGTTTAAAAATAAATGTTTACTTATTTTGCTCTTCATTGTTTTGTGCAAATCTTTCCATGTTTTTCTAAAATCATTGAATTGATCATTTCTTATATAGCAGAGTAGTATTTCATTTCATTCATATACCACAAGTTGTTCAGTTATTCCCCAATTGATGGTAATTACTTCAAATTTCAATTCTTTGCCACCTCAAAGAGAGCTGCTATAAATGTTTTAGAAGATATAAGTTCTTTTCCTTTTTTCCTAATCATCTTTGGACATAGACTAAATAGTGGTATTACTGGGTCCTTGTATACAGTAACAACAATATTGTTTTAAGAACAATTTTGAGAGAAAAAGTTATTTTGTCTATTATAAATATCCAGATTAATTATAAAGGACATATTAAAAAAAAGACACTATGTCCAGAGAAATAATTCATAAATAGAAGCATGTATAGAATATTTTTACACACACACACATACATGCACATACATATTTGTGTCTAATGGTAGCTATGGGGTGGGGGGAAAGAAAAAAAGCAATTTACATGATAATTTTATTGTGTATTTGAAAAGAATAACAAGTTTTTCATAATAGATTTATAGTTTAATGTGCAATTTTTTATTATACAATGTTGTAGAAATGATTATTTTATTCCATAAATTAAAATTTAAAAAATATCTAAAACACTAGAAACTTTGGGAGGTTATAAGACCTTTTTGCCCAGAGATATTAAGGAATAGTAGAAACATCTATCTACACAACAGAAAGTCAAACTTTACTGTGTGCCAGGTGGTAGAGATGTAGTTTGGCTTAGTGGATACAGAGCTAGTCTTATCATAAAGAAAACATGGACTTAGACATATATTGGCCTTGTGACCGGTCACTTAGTTGGTAAATCAGTAAACTTAATCTCAGGCAACTCTTCTAAAACTAGAAGTAATAGACTTAAGTGTGGCTCTGCCATGGTAGAGGAAGTTCCAGGTATCAATGAAATCACAGGTCTAATGAAAAGGAAAAGAGGGAATTAGCTTTTATATAGAAGCTACTATGTGCCAGGCACTGACTTAAGTACTTTGCAAAGACCTCATTTGATCCTAACAACAACTTTGTGAAGTAAGTGATATTGTTAATCCCATTTTATAGTTGAAGAACCTGAGGCAAACAGAGGTTAAGTGACATGCTCAGGCTCACACAGCTATTAAATTCTGAGGCTGCATTTGAACTCCAGTCTTCCAAACTCCAGATTTAGGACTATTCATTGTGCAATCTATATTTCTTGAATAGAAAAAAAAAATGGATGCAAAACCCTGGAGATAACAAGAAAAGAAAGAAAGAAAGAAAGAATCTCTGTTTTTAAGGAATTTTCTCAAGTAGAGAGAGCACGGGCATATAGAAGCATGTATATAAAGCAGTACATATAATCATTGAAATTGTGATTTTTATGGGTAAAGGAATAGAGATCTCCCTTTACCTTTAAACTCCTACATGAGCACCTTCTTGGTAATGTATAATCTTATAAAGTTCCCTAAAACAGTAGGGTAAAAGGATCAAACTCAAAGAGAAAGTGTGTGGGGATGAGTACTAATCTGTAAATAAGGTTTCCTGCAGGCTGCATGTTGGCTTTGTTTTAAAATGTTCACTGTGTTTGCACTTATTTTATTAAATATTTCTGAATACAGCTTAATCTGGTTGTTCTAATGCCAGTCAGATGTTTGCCTAAAAAGAATTTACAGAGAATTCATAGAAGGCAAGGACTCACAAAGAGATCAGAAGGAGAGATGCAAGGACACTCTGGAAGTCTCTCTGAAAAAGTTTGGTACCCACTGTGAGCCATGGGAGACAATGGCATGGGACTGTCCAGTATGGGATGTCTGTATCAAAGGATGCTGTGGGCAAACTAGAATTGCAACAGCTCAAAAGAAATGTGAGATGTGTATAGTCAGGGACATCTCCATTACAAACGTTCACGCGGGCTATTTGGGTCAGACTTGTAGTAAAACCTTCTGAGCTTGTATGGGTCTGATCAGCCATAGCCCCACACACTGTACATTGATCCTGCCATCATGGTATCTCGTTGATCCCTTTTGAGCATGAAGCACAACAATGAATGAATGCATCCAGGGGTTCTTAACCTCAAGTTTGTGAATTTTCCCCCACTAATGTCTTGATAACTATATTTCAATATAATTTGTCTTCTTAATCTCAGTTCTTAGGATTATTAATTGGTAATCCTAAATGTTTTATTTTTTGTATTTATGAGCATTATTTTGAGAATGGGTTCATAAACTTTACCAGTCTAACAAAAGGCATCCATGACACAAAAAAAGGGTCTGATCCCAAGCTTCTTTAATGGATAACAAACTTGAGGACTAAAGGACGGGAAATAGCTTGTCCAAAGGCCATTCCCTTAGCAAGTCAATAGAGCTGAGATTTGAACACAGGTCATTCTGCTCTTCTCTAGCTAACTTCTTTTTCATCCGTGGATTCAGTCTCCATGGTGAGTGCTCAAAATGAATCATTGTAGTCTCCCCGGCCATCTTTAGGGTAATCCACTTTCCTGTGTTCTGGAAATGTGAACTATGGCTATATCCCAAGTCCATGCTGGGAAACTCTTTGTCTCCCTAGGAACACATTTAAGCCACATGGCTCTGGGCTAGCATCAAAGCTGCCTCCTCAGCAGGGGTTGTGGTGAGAATTCCTTATCCAGCGCTCCTGGCTTCTGAGGGCTCCCTGGGACGAATAGGAGTTTGGGAAAGAAGGATTTGGTGTGGTAGGAAATCAGGCCAGGACTGCCAGCGTGGGTCCTTTTGCTCAGAGCAGAGAGGACTTCCTGTGAGACTCTTGGCTTGGGGCAGTTGCCTTTTCCCCTTTCTCAGATGTATGAATGCATTTCAGTGCAATAGCTTTCCCCCTGTCAGCACCCCAGAGAAGAACATGACCCCGACACTCAACAGCGTGTTTCCTGTGAAGACTGAGATCCTTGCTTTGGCACTCTTGGCGTGTGGGGTTTCAGGGCCTTCTTCCCTCCTGGGATTTTACCACATACCGAAATGTGGAGTAATGTCTAGACCGTAATTATTACCTGACTGAAAGACAACCCTGTGAGTAAGACTTCTAAGTAAACTGCTCTCACTAACCTACTCACAACAAATTCTGGCCCTCTGGGCACTGCCATGTTGTGATGCTGAATTGCAGAGGGCACTGCCTGCCTTCATTGTTAGGAGGCAAATAGAGGCTCAAAGATACAAGGAAAGCTGTGTGACATCAATTTTGAATAATCACCTTCAATACCTCCCCCCCACGTGCATAATAAACATATATTCTCAAGGTGTGGTACAATAGAAAAAGCACTGACTGGAGTCAAAAGATCTGCTGTAAATCCTGCATCATAATACTGCCAGTTTGACTGGGGGCAAGCCTCTTAACCTCCTTAGAGTTCAGTTTCCTCATCTTTAAAATGAGAATATTGGGGCAGGTAGATGGTAAAGTGGATAGAGTGCTGGACCTGAAGTCGGGAAGACCTGAGCTCAAGCACAGGCTCAGATACTAACTGTGTGAACTTTGTTCAAGTCACTTAACCTTGTTTGACTCAGTTTTCTCATTTGCAAAAATAAGGTGGAGAAGGAAATGGCAAATCATTCTAGTGTCTTTGCCAAGAAAACCCCAAATGGGATCACAAAGAATCAGATAAAACTGAAATGGCTGGACAACGACAATAACATTGGGCCAGATGGCATCTGAGCTCCCTGTTAGCTCAAGATCCATGGAACCTTGAATCCGACTCAGCTAACTTTGCCCTCATTCATTTCTGGTTCTTTGTGTACTTTTTGTGTTACTTCTTCCCATAAAACTCTCATATTGGTCATGGGATCATAGATGTTAAACAAGAAGGGATCTTAGAAGTTATTTAGGTAGTTGTTCTTAGTCAGATAACCATGAGTAACTTATCACCTCATCTGTAAAATTTTCCTTACTTGTAAATTAATTAATTAATTAGGAATTAATAAAAAAGTATTTATGATGCATCTACTATGTGTCAGACTTTGTGTTTGCACAAGTGCAAAAAATTAAACAATTTCTTCTCCAAGGAGTTCATATTCAGATGGGGGAAAAGAGGAGGGATAGAAAATATATACAGCATTAAAAATAAAGCTAATAAATACAAATATATACAAAGTACTTCAATTTAAGGTAGTTTGAGAGACAGAAAGGGCAATAGCAATTGAGAAAAACTTCATGCAGATGATGGTATTTGAATTGTATCTTAAAATAATAATAGTCTGCTCTCTATCTTAAATATTTGTTATGGGGAAAGCTTTCCAAACCTTAATTCACTTTGCAAATACAAGTTGCTATTATCATTTCCTGTGTGATTCATAAAATTTTTACTATAAGAAAAGAAGACAAGAAAAAGAACATAATGGGAAGGATGATTAATATTTGGCTTTATTTCTAGAGAATACCAGCTCCAGTCCAGACTAAAGGGTCTCCAAGTTCTTTCTGTTCAGAAGAGTTAAGAATTATGGCACAATCAAGATTTATGCTGAGGCCACAGGATCCTGGTTAAGCTCATACTTCTGAGTTTATTAGGTAGACAAGGTAGGAGTAATTGCCAGATTCAGAAACTATGGCATCAGTATCTGATGGCATATGATAAATTGACAATATGGTAAATGATGTCTGGTAAATTGAAGTGATGATTTTGTGCTGTTTTTGTTTTTTGAGGAGGTAGAAATAGGTCGGATAGGTTTCTCTGTCTTCTCGTGATTAAACTGCTGAGGAATTGCTGGAGTTTGGGAGTGGGAATGGAAAAACACAGAAGGATTTCTTTTATTAACTGGTTTTAAAGAACTTTAAGAATTCCAAGTTTCATTTATTATTAGTTAATCAATGCCTCCCTAGCTTCACAAGGCAAAAAATGGAGAGGAAAGGGGGGAATCGCCACACCTTGCCTTGTAAACACTTGCCCAAGCCCACATGTTATCCTTCCAATACTTCTTTTCTCTTTCAGGATTGCCTCCAATATACATTTAATATGATCTTGCCTGTACAAATGTAATTTGCCCTGAGCCCCAGGACCCATGTGCCACTGGAAGGTTTCAGTGGACTCTAGCCATGTCTGATCAGGTGCTTTCCCTGATCACACCCATTAAGCCTGTACTTTTCTTTTTCATTACCTACCTACCTACCCTAGACTGCCCTGAATAGAAGACCTTCCTTTGTAACAGTAAGTATAGTCAGGCAAAACAAACCAGCAGATGGTCCCTGTCTGAAAATCTAGATTGAATTCTTACATAGTCCTTTACCCTTGGGAGTTGTATTTTATCATCTAAGCATCTTTTTAAATTGTGTGTTATCCATATGGGTCATGTACCTGAAAGTGGGGGGGGGTCATGAAATTATGATTATTGGTAAATGTTTGATTTGTATATCTGTTTTATATTCTTATATACCTAGGGTCATGTAAAAATTTCTTGGACAAAAAGGGGTCACGAGTAGAAAAAGTTTAAGAAACCCTCATCTAGGCAGCTGGGATCCAGTGAAGGTTTTTGAGTGAGGGGCTGGAAGAGGTCTGACCATGTTAGACATGTACATTAAAAAATTAATTGCATTTATGTATTTATTTTTAGTGAGGCAGTTGGGGTTATAGGTCTTACCCAGAATCATACAGCTAATAAGTATGAAGTGTGAAGTTGGATTTAAACTCAGGTCTTCCTGACTCCAAGGTCAATGCATCACCTCGATGTCTCAACCTGTACATTTAGTAAGATTATCTTGGTGGTTCCAGGGAATACATCTATGGAGAACTCTATAGAGGTTGGGTGTCAAAATGATTGTGGAAACTCTCCAGTACAGCCCAACCAGATTAAAATGTAAATGGAAAATGTATGACAAAATAAATGAAAACACAATTTAATCTACATAATGTTAATTTGTGGTTTTCTAATCAATATGAGGCCCATAGGAATCTGTTTCTTAGAGTTTGATACCACTGCTCTAGAACAAAGCTTCTTAAACTGTGGATTGTGATGGGATCTCATAAATGCATGTGAGGGGGTCACAAAATTATGATTTATTGCCAGTAAATGTTTAATCTACATACCTATTTTATATACCTTTTTATCTGGAGTCATGGAAAAATTTCTCGGGCAAAAAAAGTTTAAGAAGGCCTAGTCTGGAGTACACATGTGAGAATCAAGAGCAGCAGATAGATGGTGAGGAGGTTAAGGGGCAGGGACATATAGAGATTTACTATTGGAAACTATTTTATGGTACATAATTTGACTTGTGTACTTGAACAACATATTAAGAAACTGTTATGTGGGGCTTCAATCACAGAGTACCTTGCTTTTTCAACTAACCCAGAGTGCTTTAGGCTAAAGAAAAATTCCTGCAAAGGCAAGAGAAAAAGATTTAATAATAAATCACTTGGGCAATATTTTTAAACGACATTTCCTATCCTATGAAAATAAGATTCTTTAGAATCCCATAAAATGGATACAAATATATGTTCATGAATTGATGGTCTGACTTCTACTGCACTATATTTTATGTGGAACAAAAGCTTCCTGGTGAATAATGTGGAGTCCAAGGACCAGGGACATCATATATAGAGAGGAGAAAGGAACTCCTTCACTTGCCAACAATGCCAGGCCTATTTACAGAAATACAAGTTAGTTTTCTGTTTCTGCTTCTGGGGGAGAAGTTGGTTTTTGGGGGAATGTGAAATAGAATTTAAGTGGCAAATGGGAACAGCCCACATTTTGAATGAAATGTTGCCTTCTGATTTTCTGACCTCTCCAAAGGTCTTCTGACCTTTATATATTTTTTTCCTCAAAATGTTGTAAATATGAAGGGCAATAAGATAAGTAAACTTTAAGTGATATATAGGGTTTTAGAGTTACTGATGGAGATAGGAGGAAGGTCAGTGGTTTTGTAGTTCAGTTCTGTCTTTTACAGATGAATCCAACATTATGAATATTGAATGGCGTGGTTAGGTCATGCAGGTAGAAGGCATCAGAGTCAGGATTTGAACCCATTTCATCTGACTCCAGAGCTGATACACTCATTACCATAACATGCTACTAGAAGCAAGATAAGTGGTGCAGGAGATACTTGGAATCAGGAAGACCTGAATTCAAATCCAGCCCCAAATGTTTAGTAGCTGTGTGACTGTGGACAAGTCATTTAACCTTTGTCTGCTTTATTTTCCTCAATGGAGATAATATAATGAGCTTATCTTTCAGGGGTATGGTGGGATCAAATGAGATGATATTTGGAAAGTGTTTACTATAGTTCCTGGCCCATAGAAGGTGCTTAATAAATACTTGTTTTTTTCATGTCTGCCTGCCAGTGAGAGATGAGCACTCAGAAACCCTAACTTGGCTGAGAGCAAGGATACCTACTTTCCTTTGGCTCACTTTGGTCCCTAAAACTTCTGGCATTCTATGTTTCATGGTCTATCTGTTTATGAATGAACATTAGGAATTTCAAGAGGGAAATTTCAACATGTATGTGTTCAGACCAAGTCTGCATATGACTTTTCTTATATGCTGTTCCAAGAAAGGAATGACTCCCTTAGAGGCATAAGATCAAGGATTCAAAACTATCTATTACAGCTCCTCATTATTACAAATCAGACAATTAAGGCCCATAAATGACCAAACTTGCTTAAGCTCATTATAGCCATTAAAGAGTGGTCTTTGGAGTATGGGTACAAACTGGATCCCTAAGAGAGCCTGTTTGGAAGTGAAGGGAGTTAAAGGGCATCTAAAGCAAATCAGTAACAGGGGTGCCTTAAGAATTTGGCTAAAGAGATGAGGATGGAACCATAAGGCAAAATAAGGCAATGAAAGAATCCATCGATTACCTCAGGAAAGAGATCCCAAAATAAAACTCCAAGGAACAAATTACAGAATGATCAGGTCAAGAAAAAAAATACTCTTAAGTGGTCAGAAAGAAACATTTTAATTATTGGGGGACCACAATCAGGGTTACACAGGACTTAGCAATTGCAACTTTAAAGGATTAGAGGCATGGATCATGATATTCTGGAAAGCAAAGGAGCTAGGACTACAACCAAGAATCACCTATCCAGCAAAATCAAACATAATACTTCAAGGGAAGAATGGTCATTCCATGAAATAAAAGGATTTCAAACTTTCATAAGAAATCCAGAATTGAACAAAAAAGTGATCTCCAATATCAAGACCTAAGAGAAGCCTAAAAAGGGAAAAGAAAACATAAGGGATCCAATGGATCTGAACTATTTACATCCTACATGGGAGGATGAAACCTGTAATTCTTAAAAATTGTGCTACTATTAGCATAGCTAGAATTGTACATAGACAGAAGGTGTGGTATAAACTGAATTTGAGGGAATTACATAAAAAATAATTAAGGGTTAGATACAGATGTATACTGAGTTCAGAAGGAATGGAGAGGTAGAATGGGGTAGATTGTTTCACATAAAAAGGTGCAAAAAACATAGTGGAGAGAAAGATGGGAGAGTGAGCAATGGATATTGCTTGAACCTTAGACACCTCAGTGTTGGCTTAAAGAAGGAATAATATACACAATCAGTTGAATGTAGAAATCTATCTTACTCA
The DNA here is from genome assembly GCA_023553655.1 of Myrmecobius fasciatus. NCBI lineage: Eukaryota > Metazoa > Chordata > Mammalia > Dasyuromorphia > Myrmecobiidae > Myrmecobius > Myrmecobius fasciatus. Next base: position 30,408 of record JAJPUD010008924.1, on the reverse strand, counting down.
TCAGGGAAGTAAAAAGAAAGATTAAGTAAAGGGGAGGAGGGTTGATAGAAGAGAGGGCAGACCAGAGAAGGTGGTTGATAGGGCAAAAAGGAAAGAGGACAAACAGAGGAAAAACAGGATGGAGAGAAATACATAGTAATCATAACTGTGAATGTGAATGGAATGCCCTTTCCCATGAAATGGAACTGGATAGCAGAATGGATCAAAATCCAGAATACTAATATATTCCATAAACAATGAAGTAGTAACAATATTAAACATATATTCACCAAGTGAATTCAAGCATCCAAATTCTTTTCCCCCCTCTTTACAAAAAATTATTCATATTATTACCTTTCTTTTTTACATGTACAATTATTTTAAACATATTTCCATATTGGTGATTTTGTGAAAGAAAAATGAGAACGAAGGGAATATGTAAAATAGATAATTTTGTTTATATTAAATTGGAAAGCTTCTGCACAAACAAAACCAATGCAACCAAGATTAGAAGAAAAGCAGAAATCAAGAAAACAATCTTTACAGCAAGTGTCTCTGATAAAGGTCTCATTTCTCAAATATGCAAAGAACCAAGTCAAATTTATAAGAATATAAGCTATTCCCCAATTGATCAATGATCCAAGGATATGGACTGGCAGTTTTCAGATAAAGACATCAAAGCTATCATATAGGCATATGAAAGAGTACTCTAAATTACTTGATTAGAGACCTGCAAATTAAAATAACAAGTACTACCTCACACTTATTAGATTGGCTAATTTGACCAAAAAAAAAAGAGAGAAATTGATAAATGTTGGGGAAGATGTGAAGAAATTGGAACACTAATACACTCTTGATAGAGTTGAGAATTCATCTAACCATTATAGAGAGCAATTTGGAACTATGCCCCAAGTACTCTAAAACTAAGCATATCTTTTGACCCAGAAATTTCACTACTAGGTTTATATGTATTTCAAAGAGATCACAAAACAGGGAAAAGGACCTATATATGCAAATATATTTATAGCAGTTCTTTTCATGGTCACAAAATATTGGAAATTGAGGGGATGCCCATCAGTTGGGGAATGGTTGAACAACCTATGGTATACGAATGTAATGGAATACTATTGTGCAATAAAAATGATGAACAGGCAGATTTCAGGAAAACCTGGAAAAACTTGTATGAACTGAAGATGAAAAATGCCATAGACATCCAGTTAAAGAACTGATAGACTCTGAATGCATATTTAAGCATACTTTTTTCACTTACTTTATTTGTGTGTTTTTTTTCTCTTTTGATCTGTTTCTTCTTTCACCACTATGACTAATATGGAAATATATTTTACATGACAGCACATATATAACCTATATCAAAGTGCCTACCATTTTAGGAAGAGGAGAGGGGGAAAAAATTGGAGCTCAAAAATCTTGTAAAAATTAATGCCTCTAGTTGCTGCAGTGGATAGAGCACCAGCCCTGAAGTCAGGAAGACCTGAGTTCAAATCTGGTCTCAGACACTTAACATTTCCTAGCTGTGTGACTCTGGGCAAGTCACTTAACCCCAATTGCCTCCACAAAAAAAAAATAGTTTTGCTACATAATTACAAACAAAACAAAACACAGAATTAATAAAGGGAAAAGGAGCAAAGAGAAGAGAACAGGGAGAGAAGAGCTTAGATCCCCATTGTACCTATTTCATTTGTCACTGTACATTCCTACAAAATCTAACACAATTTTCTATGGCTGATTATTTATTTGTATATGTTTTTTTCCTTATACTTTGAATAAATTGTAAAAATATACTCAAAGTAAAATTACCAATTTGAACTTCAATAAGAGTGGTTCTATATCACTGGCCTTTTTCAGGTTGAGTAGGTATAATTATTATTGGAGATTTTTCAAAAAGAATTTGTTAGATGTCAGTTGTATACTTTCAGATGATTCAGTTTGTTGTCCTGAAGTGTCAATGATTTTGCAGCTTTACTTCCAACACTCCATTTTATTTATATCATACAGATTTATTTCCCTTAGAATTTTACTCCAATCCCCCAATAAGGATAATTAGTATTTTGCCAAAAGAATGAGATGATCTCTAGTGGGTAGTGCCTCATTTAGAAGCAATAATTCAATTTTGCAATTGTACACTCCACTGAAGAAACATCTGATTGATTCATCTCCTGTCAACAACAACCTATAGCTTCCTAACTTCAAAACTATTGTATGAACTAATACTTTTGCCTCAGAGAGGAATCACAGCAGAGGACTTCCTCAGCAGTGTTGAATTCTCCAAACCTCACACTCACGTTTTATAATAGGAGCCTGTCAGTTTTTTATCCTAATGAGCAGGCCTCTGAAGTCCTTTGACTCTGAAGTCCTTTGACGCCTTTCTCAATTGGGGGGCCTTTGTCTTCCAATGCTATCACTGTGGCCAGTACATTCAACGCATATCTAGTTGAAAAGCCTTCCTAAAGCATCATTCAGAGCCGGAGTAAGGGATCAAAGTGAGGTCCCCAAAGTTTATTTGATTTAAATCCTTCCTCCTCCTGTAATTTCAAAGTAGGAATGATGATTTATTCATTTGTACAGGGACTGGTATGCCATTTCACTGTTGTCATCCCTCACCTCTAAAAAGCAAAAACTCTAAACACTGTTAGAATTTTTTTTTTCTTTTTTGAGTGAAAGGGAGAATGAGGTTGGTCCTTCAAAAGGATGCAAAGCAGAATGAGTAAAACTAAGAAAGAGTCGTACCTGCCACATTTTTAACACCAGGGTCTGTTTGGAATGACTCCTGGGGAGAAGAGGTGAGGGAAGGGGAAACTAACAGGGAAGAGAACTGCCTCAACTTTTATGTTTGGAAAATATGTTTTTCAGATGTTCTTCCATGCCAGAAAAGTGTCTGTATGATAAAGAGACAGCTGTCTGACCTCAAAAGAAGGTGACCACCTGCCTCCTGGAAATCCCGCTGCTGTCTGGGGCTTCCAAACGGAGCCATCTCAGGATGAAAACGTCGTTTTCTCCCTGCTGGATTTTCTCTTGGAGCCTTTGAACAACCTGCCAAAGGAGAAGGGAGGGGAGCATTTACACCAGATGTACATCACTTTTGAGAGGGAAAACTTTCATCAGTTTCTCTTCCACCTGTCCTGGGGAGATAAACAGAGTCCTTAGGTTACCTGGGAAAACTTGGGGGAAAATTACTTTGCTTTGTTAAAATTTTTTCCTGACTTTTATTTTAAAAGAGGCATATCTCACACCCATGTATATGGGAAAGTGTCCTATCTGACTTAAATACAGAGGAGCAATGAGTTCTATCTCAGGGTGGACTGCATAATTGACAATAACTCAGACTGAAAAGTTCTAACATCATTAGAAGAAAAAAGAAAGGTGATAATGTCACCCAGAGTAGAGATAAAGGACATCAGGACAGAAGGAAGGAAGAGGAAAAAAATTTTGTTTCCTTCTTTTAAAGTGATGATGATAACTAGCATTTATGTAACAATGAGAGTTGCAAAGCACTGCACTAATATTTCATTTTATCTTTAAAAATGTATTCATATCTTTTGTTCATTTCTGAATATATCCTTTTCTCTACCCTCTATCCAGTGAATTATCTCTTCTAACAATAAAAAAGGAGGAAAAAAGTAGTCCCACAAAAATAGACAATTTATCTATAGGACCTGACACTTACATATTGCCCATCTCTACTATGAAAGGATAGAATAGCACTTTCTCATCTCTGTTCTGGGGGCCAAGCTTTGACATTATAATTCTCTGTTTCTCTTATAAATGTATGTATACATGTATGCATTTGTTTATCTACTTATTTTCTTTCTCTGAGCTTCAGTGCCTTGTCACCAGTTACCTAATAGATATTTCCAGATGGACATTCCCAGATGTCCTGGAGACTTCCTTGGCAATCCAAAACTAAACCCATTATTTTCACCTCAAATAATTCTGTCTTCCCAATGGAATCATCATTTTTTTTTTTTTTTGGTGTCCCAGGTTTGTGACCTCAGCTTCCACCTTAGCTGGTGGACTTCTCGTTCTTCACCCACACATCTCATCAACTGTCAAATCTTGCTGTTTCTACCTTCACAACATCTCTCACAGTCAATTTCCATTACTTCTGCCCAGATAACTGAAAAAAACCTCACTGGTCTCACTGGCTCAAGTCTATCACTTCTGTCCATCCTACACACTGTGCCAAAATCATTTTTCTTGAGTGCAAATGTCATCATGTGACTCTCCTATTCAATCAACTCCAACAACTTCCTATTTGCTCCAGGATAAAATATGAACTCCTCTACTTAGTTTTTAAAGCCCTAAACAACCTGAACCTTACCTATCTTTGCAATCTCCTTAGATAATCCTCTCTTTCCTTCTTCTTCCCTTCTGTTTTTGTTCTTCCCTTGAAGGAACCTCAGAGATCATCTAATCCTCAATCTCTTACTTTGCAGATAAGAAATTTGAGCTCCAGAAAGGTTAAGTAATAATTATTATGATTAATTGTTTTAACAATTTAACAATAATTATAGTAACAGCTAGCATTTGTATATATACAACCTATGATGTGCTAAGCATTGTACTAAGTACTTTACAAATATTATCTCATTTGATACAATAATGCTTTTATCTCCACTTTACAGATAAGGAGGCACTCTGACCAGGAGGACTGATGACTTTCATTCCTACCCCACTCCCAGTGGTGAGAGCCTTACTTCCCAATTCCTTCCTTTTTCTCTTTGCTGCATCCTCCTCATCTTGCCAGCCATCCCTTCTACTCTTTCCAGTTCTGGAACCATCATCAAATCAGTATTGCTATTGCTACTGGAAAGAGTGTCAATCTACTTCCCCATGACTTGAGTCACCATCCTGGTAATTTTCCAAATCCAGATTCTTCTTCTTTTGTAACCACTTAATATAATGTATTACTGAGAGTAGTAACTGCCTTGGTTTTTGTATGTGCAACCCCTAAAGCACTGTACTGTGTACTTGGCACATAGAAAGAGCTTAATAAATAATTTCTCACTCACACATTCACTTATTCTTTTTTTTTTTAGATAACTTGCTATCTAGTCACACTGTCCCCATCAAGGAAGTATGATTAAACCCAGGTTTAAGATTTTATACTGATACCTATTTAGTTTTAACTATTAAATTTTGCCCAGTCTTTTAGCTTGTCAAAAATCTTTTTGCACTCAGACTTTGTCAGTGTGTTAGTCAAAGATTTTATTTTAACATGCAACTTAGTTATACTTTCATGAGTCCCGGTGAACTATGTGTCTGTGCGTGTGCGTGTGCGTGTCTGTGTGTGTGTGTGTGTGTGTGTGTGTGAGAGAGAGAAAGAGAGAGAAGAAGAGAGAGAGGGAGAGACAGAGACAGAAAGAGACAGAGAGAGAGAAACAGACACACACATAGAGAGACAGAGAGACAGAGACAGAGAGAGAGAAAGAGAGAGAGGAGAAGAAGAAGAAGAAGAAGAAGGAGGAGGAAGAGGAGGAGGAGGAGGAGGAGGATAGAGAGGGAGGGAGGGAAGGTAGGGAGGGAGAAATTTAGTTACCACAAGAAAGAAAACAAAGAGCAATTGTGGTAACTATAGACAAGATAATTGGAAAATGAAGAGAAATGAAAAGCCAGAATCCTACTCAGAATATTGTTCCTTTATGGTTTTTCAAGACCATTATCTGTTGGTGGATTGCTTATTTATGTCAAGTTTTTTTTTTTTAATATTAACTTTCCTTCAGAAAGTACCTTGTTAGAGTTAAATAGGGTTTAGATCTCTTCTTCCTGTCACTATCTTCTCATTCAGAAGGGAGGAGTACAATAAAGTTCTGCAGTATGATAATTTTGTTGTTGTTGCTGAGGCCATTGGGGTTAAGTGACTTTCCCAGAGTCACACAGCTGGGAAGTATTAAGTGTCTGAGGTCAGATTTGAACTCAGGTCTTCCTGACTTCAGGGCCATATTTTTACTTTTTTTTTTTTTTTTTAAAGACTAGGTCTTCCAATCTCCTTCACCCTGGAAGTGGTGACCACTCATTGATTCTTGCATATTAAAAGATTAAGAGGGAGAAAGAATGATAAGAATTTCCAGCCCAATCCATTGGGCTATTTCTTGTCCAGTTTCATGTCCCAAATTTGGTCCTCTAGCCCCTTAAAGGCATTTTATTTTGCTGTCCCCATTAACTGTATTTTCTTCTCTGCTTTTCAGGTCATCAGTCTGCCTTAATTCAGTTCACTCCCTAGAAGTTTTAATCACCTTCAAACAAAATCTCTCTTGCTTTTAAATTTTTGGTTTTTTAAAAGTCTAGATCTGTAATTTCATCAGTGTAAGGGACTCTTAAGTATGTAACTTTTTCCACCCATATAGATTAACAATTCAACTATGATTTAAAAATCTTAGAGAATTGATTGGGGAGGTCTGAGAAATCAAGCCTCTTGCTTGGTCACATTGCTAGAATAAATCAGAGGTAGAACTCAGGACTTTTTGACTTCAAAACTGGCCTTCTATCCTTAACACCATGATTCCACTCACCCTATTACTCTTTCTCCATATTTCCGAAATCACAAACTAAGTTTCTGGACTCTTCCCAACTCTTCATGACTCCATTTAGAGTTTTCTTGGGAGAGATATCAGAGTGGTTGGCCATTTCCTTCTCCAGCTCATTTTACAGATGAGGAAACTGAGGTTAACAGGATTAAGTGACTTGCCCAAAGTCACACAGTTTGTAAGTGTCTGAGGCCAGATTGAAACTCAGGAATTCTTGACTCCAGGCCTGGCACTCAATCCACTGTGCCACCAGGCTGTCCCTTTTCTCAACAGACTTCTCAACTAAAAACCCAATACAATGAAAAAAGAGAGTAAGACAGCCTTTGCTCCTAATATTCTGTGGTCCGGTCACAGCCTTCTGCTCTTTTTTCTGCACATATTACACTCTGAGCTCTGCCTCTTGTGCCTGGAACACAGGCTTTGCAGCTCTGCCTCTTAGAATCTCTGGCTTCTCTTAAGTTTCAGCTCTAGGGCCACTCTCTAAACAGCCTTTCCAGATGCCCTGGGGGTCCACCTTTTATTCCTCTCCTTCATGTTCCATATACATGTTAGAATGTAAGTTACTTCAGGGCAGGGACTGGTTTGCATTGATCTCTACATCCCCAACGCTTAGCACAGTGCCTCCTGATGCCCCAAAGCTTTTAAAAAATATTGTCGACTTTTTGATAGTCTTCACTCTAAATCTTTGCCTGGAGGAATCCAGGTCAGACTTATTATTATTATTATTATTTTGACAGTGCTTGGGGCTGCACAGAGGGAAGGCACTGCCTAGTTTGTGTTTTATAAAGTGTTTTAAATCTTGATAATAAGTCAGTCAAAACCATCCCCATGATTTATAGAGGTACGGGTCTGTAGGCGTTTGTGTTTGTGTCACTCCAAGACAAGAGTCTGTTGGGAACTGGGGCACCTACATTAGTGACCCAGACCTCATGAGTGCTCTCTGGAAATAGCAGCCATTCTGCATTGTCTCATGCACTGACTGACTTCCCAGGCTCTTGGTGCAGGATAGTATTTCTAGAATCACATCTCTTCAAATTCTCCATCTGTTGAACAAAAGAAGTATGTTCTAGAGCTAGACAGAGAACCTTCTTATTGTTAATTTGTAAATCCATCTGAGGGATGCTTCTGAGCTCAAACACTCAGCATTGCTTCATGGAAACATCTTACTGCTTATCAACTAGTCATGTTACCTAATGATGAACTATTGCTTTCTGTTTGACATGTTCCCCCCAACCCCCAGGCAACTGGGGTTAAGTGACTTACTCAGGGTCTCTCAGCTAGGAAATATTTGAACTCTGGTCCTCCTAAATTCAGGGCCAACACTCTATCCATTAAATCATCTAGCTGCCCCTCTTGCTTTCTGAACAGTGACTCTATTTCTACTGAATTTAAAAATGAATAAAATAATAATAATGACAGCTCACATTTAGTTAGCATTTTAAAGTTTGCAAAGTGATTTATGTAGATCATGCTTATGTGAATTCATTTGCCCCTCATTAATAACTCTGTGAGGTAGATATTATCCCCATTTTACAGATAAGGAAACCGAGATTCAAGCAAGTAAGGGTTATATACTTGGTTTTTTTTTTTTTTTAAAGCACAAACTGGTCTAACAAAAAATCCTGTGTTACTAGGGAAAAACACTATTTTTCCCTTAAAATTTTTAAATTTTTAATACATATTGCTTTATAAATCATGTTGGGATAGAAATATCAGCACAAAAGGGAAAAACCATGGAAGAAAAAAACAGGAAAAAGAAACGAACATAGCATGAGTTGATTTACTTTCAGTCACCTTAGTTTTTTTCTGGATGCAGACGGCATTTTCTGTTCAAAGTCCATTGGGATTGCTTTGGATCACTGAACCACTAAGAAGAACTAAGTCTTTCATAGTTGATCATCTGACATTTTTTTTTTTTTGCAAGCAAACAACAATAAAAGGTAAAAATGCAATGCTGTGATCCACATTAAATTCCCACTCTCTGGGTGTATATGGCTTTCTTCAGCACCAAACAATTAGAACTGATTTGAAACATCTCATTATTGAGGAGAGCTATGTGCATCAGAATTGATCATCATATAGTATTGTTGTTGCTGTGTATAATGATCTGGTTCTGCTCACTTCACTTAGCATCAGTTCATGCAAGTCTCTCCAGGCCTCTCTGAAATCGTCCTGCTGGTCATTTCTTTCTTTCTTTTCTTTTTTTATTAAAGCTTTTTATTTGTATAACATATGTATGGGTAGTTCCCCAGCATTGATCTTTACAAAGCTTTCCATTACAAATTTTACCCCCAGTTCCCTCCCCTCCCCCAGATGGCAGGAAGTCCACTACGTGTTAATAATGTTGAAATACTTGACAAGTTGTACAAGAAAAATCCTGTCTACAAGAAAAAAAAAGAAAATCAGAGAAAGGAAACACAATGCAAGCAAACATCATAGAGAGCATGAAAATGTTATGTTGTGGTCCATATTTCATATCTCTCTCTCTGGGTGTATATGGTCTTCTTCAGTGAACAATTGGAACTGGTTTAAGGCAATTCTTTGTTGCAGAGAGTGATGTCCATCAGAACTGATCATCATATATTCTTGTTGCTGTGTATAATGATCTCCTAGTTCTGCTCGTTTCACTCAGCATCAGTTCATGCAAGCCTCTCCAGGCCTCTCTGAAATCGTCCTGCTGGTCGTTTCTTACAGAGCAATAATATTCCATAACATTCATATACCATAATTTATTCAGTCACTCTCCAATTGATGGGCATCCCTTCAGTTTCTAGTTTCTAGCCACTACAAAAAGGGCTGCCACAAATATTCTTGCACATGTGGGGCCCTTTCCCTCCTCTAATATCTCTTTGGGATATAGGCCCAATAGAAACACTGCTGGGTCAAAGGGTATGCACAGTTTGACAACTTTTTGAGCATAGCTCCAAATTGCTCTCCAGAATGGTTGGATCCGTTCACAGTTCCACCAACAATGCATCAGTGTCCCAGTCTTTCCACATCCCCTCCAACATTCATTGTTATCTTTTCCTGTCATTTTAGCCAATCTGACAGGTGTGTAGTGGTACCTCAGGGTTGTCTTGATTTGCATTTCTCTGATCAATAGTGATTGGGAGCAACTTTTCATATGACTAGAGATGGTTTTAATTTCATCATCTGAAAATTGCCTGTTCATATCCTTTGACCACTTATCTATTGAAGAGTGGCTTGAATTCTTATATATATATATGAGACAATTCTCTATATATTTTAGAAATGAGGCCTTTATCAGAACCATTAAATGTAAAGATGATTTCCCAATTTGATGTTTCCCTCCTAATCTTGTCTGCATTAGTTTTATTTGTACAGAAACTTTTAAACTTAATATAATCAAAATTATCCATCTGGTGTTCAGTTAAGAGTTCCAGATCTTCTTTGGACATAAATTTATTCCATCACACCCAGGTCTGAGAGGTAAACTATACTACATTCCTCTAATTTGTTTACAATATCACTCTTTATATCTAGATCATGAACCCATTTAGATCTTATCGTGGTATGTGGTGTTAGGTATGGGTCAAGCCCTAATTTCGTCCACACTAGTTTCCAATTTTCCCAGCAGTTTTTGCCGAATAGTGAGTACTTATCCCAGAACCTGGGGTCTTTGGGTTTATCAAACACTAAATTGTTAAAGTTATTGCCTAGATTGTCCTGATAACCTATCCTGTGCCACTGATCGACTGCTCTATCTGCTGGTCATTTCTTACAGAACAATAATATTCCATGACATTCATATACCATAATTTATTTAGCCATTCCCCAATTGATGGGCATCCATTCAGTTTCCAGTTTCTAGCCACTACAAAAAGGGCTGCCACAAACATTCTTGCACATGTGGGGCTCTTTCCCTCCTCTAAGATCTCTTTGGGATATAAGCCCTATAGAAACACTGCTGGGTCAAAGGGTATACACAGTTTGATAACTTTTTGAGCATAATTCCAGATTGCTCTCCAGAATGGCTGGATCCGTTCACAGTTCCACCAACAATGTATTAGTGTCCCAGTTTTCCCACATCCCCTCCAACGTTCATCATTATCATTTCCTGTCATTTTAGCCAATCTGATAGGTGTGTAGTGGTATCTCAGAATTGCCTTAATTAGCATTTCTCTAATCAATAATGGCTTAGAGCACCTTTTCATAGATCATCGCTCATTCTTGCTGTTATGGTGTACAATGTATTCTTGGTTCTGCTTATTTTGCTTAGCATTATTTCATATAAATCTTTCCAGGCCTTTCTAAAATTAACTTGTTTATCATTTTCTATATAATAATAATAATATTTCATTACTTTCATATATAATAACTTACTCAATCATTCCCTAATTGATGGGCATCCACTACAAACCTTTTTGCACAGGTGGGTCCTTTTCCTTCCTTTAGGATTTTCTTGGGATATAAGCCCAATAGTGGCACTGCTGGGTCAAAAGGGTATGCACAGTTTGATAGCCCTTTGGGCAGAGTTCCAGATTGCTCTCCAGAATGGTTGGATAATTTCACAACTCTGCCAATGTATTAATGTCCCAGTTTTCCCACATCCCCTCCAACATTTATCCTTATTTTTTCCTGTCATCTTAGCCAATCTGAGAGGTGTGAGGTGGTACCTCAGAGTTAGATTTGCATTTCTCTAATCCATATGATTTAGAGCATTTTTTTTCAAATGAATATAGATGGCTTTATTTTTGTCATTTGAAAATTGTCTGTTTATATCCTTTGACTATCAATTGGGGAATGACTTATATTCTTATAAATTTGACATAGTTCTTTATATATTTTAAAAATGAAACTTTTATCAGAAACACTGGCAGTAAAAATTTGGGGAAAATACTGTTGTAGAGAGGAATGTACGTTTCTGGATTATATTTCTGAAGGCAGACTGTTATCAAGGCAACAAGAGAGTTGACTTTGTACTTGAACCTGTCTCTCTATATAGGTGGCCTTTTGATGATCCCCACCACATTGTAGATCCCTTTGGAGTTAAATAAGCAGAATTGGGGATGGTTATTTCTTTTCTTTTTTTTTTTTAAATAAAGTTTTTTATTTACAAAACATATGAGTGATTTTTCTACATTGACCTTTGCAAAAACTTTTTTTTCCCCAAGCTTTTCCCCTCCTTCCCCCCACCCCCCACCCCTAGATGACAGGTAATCTAATACATGCTAAATAGGATAAATTATATGACAAATACAATACATGTATACATATCTATACAGTTATCTTACTGCATAAGAAACATCAGATCTAGAAAGAGAAGAAGAAAAAAACAACCTAAGAAGGAAAACAAAATGCATGGAAATATTCACAGAAAGCGTTAAAATGCTGTGTTGTGGTCCGCACTCAGTTCCACAGACCTCTCTCTGGATGTATATGACTATCTTCATCGCTGAACAATAGGAACTGGTTTGAATCACATCATTGTTGAAGAGAACCATGTCCATCAGAATTGATCATCATATAGTCTTGTTGCTGTGTATAATGATCTCCTGGTTCTGCTCATTTCACTCAGCATCAGTTCCTGCAAGTCTCTCCAGGCCTCTGTGAAATCATCTTGCTGGTCGTTTCTCACATAACAATAATATTCCATAACATTCATATACCATAATTTATTCAGCCATTCTCCAATTGATGGGCATCCATTCACTTTCCAGTTTCTTGCCACTACAAAAAGGGCTGCCACAAACATTTTTGCACATGTGGGTCCCTGTCCCTCCTTTAAAATCTCTTTGGGATATAGGCCCAGTAGAAACACTGCTGGGTCAAAGGGTATGCACAGTTTGATAACTTTTTGAGCATAGCTCCAAATTGCTCTCCAGAATGGCTGGATCCGTTCACAGTTCCACCAACAATGTATCAGTGTCCCAGTTTTCCCACAAGGGGATGGTTATTTCTTAAAAGAACCATTCAGCAGCAATTTGACCCATGCTTCCTCTGGCACAGTGTCTATTATTTGTTGGAAATTATGATATGATACTGGACTTGGAGTCAGAAGATCTCATGACTTAGTAGTCAGAAGAGCCATAACAATGGCTGAGTGAATAGGCTTTTGCTAAATGGCATCAACAAGGGGAGGGGGCATGTTCTCCACCCTCCCACCCTCCACAGTTGTTCTCTGTTGTCCATTAGATGGTTAGCTACTTCAGAGCAAGGACATTTTATTTTTTGCCTTTATCTGTATCCTCAGTGTTTGCACAATGGCTTGCACATAGTGTATGCTTTTTCCACTGTCTGATTGCTGTCCCTGCACTTTGCCATTCTCTTCAAGGCTATATCCCATGATATGAATTCCCCTTGTTTCTCTTCTTGTATCAGGTGACTAGTGGTGTAATGTCCTTTTGCTATGTCCCTTCTTCCAGTGACCCCCGTCACTGCCTGCTGACTCCTCCCCTCCCAGGAGGAGTGAGAGGTTTTTGGCCACGCTGTAGTGTTATTGGACAGAATCTCTGGTTTATGGATTGATTTGTTGGCTGTGTCTCTACCACCCTCCCTGCATACCTCCCATGCCCATCCAAATGAATTTGCCCCATGAAATAAGTTCAACTCATTATAACTCTATACTATGTCCCCTCGGGCAAGTTAGAGACACTGGGCTTAGAAAGAGTACCTGGTACATAGCAGACATTGAATACGTGCCAGTTGATTGACTATTGTCTTATTTTTAATAGTAATAATGGTATTTGCAACTACCTGATTGTGAGGATATTGTATGTTAAAACACACTTTAAGTATAGATTCTATACGAATATAAACCCTCATTGCTATTATTATTAATAACTATAATCATTACCTCATTTGTCAGGGTCTGTTCTGTTACATTTTCTCTCATAGGACTCTGAGCAAATACATACTTCTTTTGGTAGAGACACAGAAGGAATGTTTTTTGATTCAGTGACATGAATACTGGGATAGAGTGGTCACTTCTCATATCTGGGTCTTGTTTTCCTTATCTATAAAATAGGGTAGGCAAACTAGATGACCTCCAAGGTTTCTGCCAGCCAGCTCCAATGAATCAGCCAATCAATCAAGAAGTGTACTGAGAGCTGTGTGCTAAACACCCTGATAGGCACTGGAGATCAAGGAAAACTTTTAACCTCATGCTGCTTGTAATTGGTCAGGAGAAACAGCATATTTTTTTTGTAACTATATGCAAAAATTTAATCAAAATGAATACAACATAATTTTGAGCAGCAGTGACCACGAAAAGCCTTGTATAGGAAGTAGATTTGGGGATGAGTTTTGAAGGAGGCTAAAGCTTCTAAGAGTTGAAGGTGAGGAGGAAGGTCATCCCAGGCTTGGCTGATAACCAGTGAGAAGTTATGGAGATTCGGTGATGGAATGTGGGATGTGAAAAATGGTGAGAAGGACAGCAAAGGTCAGCATGGAGGGAGGTGATGGGCAATAAGTTTTCAGGGTTTGCAGGGATGGTGCTCAAACGTTTTCATCCTGATATACCCTAAGGTATTCCCTCACATGAACCCCTCCATTAAGAAGCAAATCAACAAAAAAGCCTGCAGTTGCTTGAGTTGTTAGCAGGTCTCTACCTTGCTGGAGAATGAAAGAGCAAACCCTCCAATATTTTTGCCAAGAAAATCCCCTGTGCAGTCACAAAGAGGGGGAAGTGACTGAAATACATCAGCATCACCCAACTAGGATCTGAAGTGGCAGCCTCCTGGCATCAGAGCCAGTTCTGATGGCTGACCCAGAAAGAATGAAAGCACGGACCTGTTCATGGAGTTTATGACTTACCGTGGGCATCACCAAGCATTTCCTCAGAACGCTCTATCCCTAGTCAAGAAACTTCACAGAACTCAGTGAAGTTGGAAGAAGGATGATTTAGACATTAGACCTGTAACTAATCACATGCTCCCCAGATTTCAATCTCTTTCTCTTTAAAATTAGTAGTTTGTGCTAGATGGTCTCTATGATCCATTTATTCCCTATATCTATGATCCTTTATTCCTGGGGATTGTGTTCTAAATCCCAATTTAACGAGAAAGGAGAAGATAAAAGGAAAAGTAAGGATATAGAAAAGAAGAGGAACCATATAATTTCTTTCCTCAGTTACTTGAGGGAAAAAGGAGCAGCCAATTTGATATTATGAAAGGAACACTGACTCACAGAATTAGGATTCAAATTCTACATTTGTGTTTATCACTTTTTTGACCTTAGAAAGATCAAGCAACTGCTCTCAATCTGGTTTCTTCATCATTGAGATGATGGGGTTGGGCTTGGATGGTGTCGGAGGGTCTTTTCAGTTCTAGAGTTATGATCCTATGAAGAATGGAAGAAAGTGACAAAAATAGGAGAGAAATAATTAAAAAACAGTAAACCTTTTCCTGGAAGAAGAGGGTTAGTCTAGAAAGCTCTTTTTCTATTCATATATTTATATATATGTGTGTGTACATAAAAATAAATGTATAACTGTATACAAACATCAACACAAACATAATGTGTATGTAGCATATTTACACCTAGGCATCCATACACATATACATGCATGTATATATGTGCACATTATGTGTACACCTATATGTATAGATAGAGACAGACAGATAGACAGACACATGTGAATTACCTGAGGGATGTGGAGCCTGGAAGCGAATTCAGCCACTGTGAGGAAGAAGGAAAATCTGAGAAGACCTGGTTGGGGAGAGGAAAGGAAAGGCTGACAAGAATTGTCTCTGTGTAAATCCAAGTGGCAATTTGGAAATATTTATGTTTTAGAGGAATTTTAAAAGGGAGGGACATGCTTTTTATACACTTTTTGCTTAGCAACACTAGTCACAAAAGCTATGTGTTCTTGCAGAACTGTCAGTTGTTCAGCTCATTAAAATATTACCGGGAACACTGATGATAATTGCCCAGCCCTGAGCTTTCTCTGTGCATAACAAAAACATTTAGTGCAAAGTCCTCCATTGTATCATCTCTCCCAGTTGTGATCCCCCACACCCCTTGTCTAGGTTCGACAAGTCTCTGAGGGGTGAGGAGGGATGCTCAGAGTTCTGGATACTCTGGAAGGTAGGAGGGATGGGGAGGATTTATTCAGGCCATGCCTGGGGTCCTGGACAGCACCCACCCATGGTAAATCCTAGGGAGTCAGGAGGCAATGCATATCCAGCATGGACCTCATTGAGCTTCAGATGCTTTTATCTCCCACTCTTGCAGAAGCGTTTGGCTCTGGTCACCTTTGCGTTATCTCACTTGATCCCCTCAATAATTGTTGAGATAAGGAATCATTCTCTAGTCCTCCAATGGACCTATCATTGCATCAATGTGATCATTCCCTCCCTCCATGCAGATTGCAATCCATCCATTTCCATGCAACTTCTGGCCATGTTCTCTTGTAAATCTTCCACAGGACAAGGACACTCATATATTTGCCGAAAGAATGAATGATGATTGATAAAATGGCACTGGGAGGTTTGGGCCCACCTCTGGCCTAGACCTATTGCTAAAAGACCCAGGAGCTTAGCTTGGGCTTGTGGCCTCCTTGGAAGCTTGATTATTCACAGAAGAAGCTCAAAGCTTAGGAACAATATCCCAAAATGGAGCTTGTGTTAAAGTTCATTCTCTCAAGGTCTAAGGGAAAGGTATCCAACTGAAGTGCACCTCAGAAGGCCCCATCCCTTTGGGACTACCAGGCATATCTCATGGGCTTTTAAAATAGGTCAGAATGTCTGGAGAGGTTTTTGAACTTGTTGAGAATTCACTCATGCACTTATAACTGGATGCCATACAGAGCATCATCCCTTATTACTTGCTATATCAACTCCAGAAATGTCATTTTTTTGCTCTGATTATGTCACTGGCCCAAATATAATAGCTATTTTAGGCTCAATTTCAGAGTTTTGTGATGGATAAAGGTTAAACTCTACCTCTTACAATGCCTATTCTAATTTTCTATTTCCTTGAAGATTTTTTTCACTCCCCATATGCTCTCCAATATTTCTTTTGGCATTTTAATGAATCAGTCTGTTATACAAATTTGGGGGAAACAAAAAATTTGAAAAAAGACATAATTCATTTCTTTACTACATATCCTTGGTAATGGTGACACATTTAGTCAATCAGATAAATTGTGACTAAATACTCAAGGAAGTGAAATATTGGATTCCAACCCTATTTACCTGGAGTGAAATTCCTTGGGGAAGAGTGGCCTGATAACATGGGAGTCAGTAAACTTTTCCTTGCTGTATTTGTTTCTGAGTTGGTATATTTAAATGCAATTCGAGAGACTATTTTAGCCTCATTTAGTCTTGGAGTCAGAAACTATTAAGACCTGGGGTTATGTGCTCTTATTTTTCTTCTTTAAGGTCAAGTAACCTTGGGGAAAGCACTTAACTTCTTTGGGTTTCTTCCTCACTTGTAAATTAGAAAAAAATAAGCCCTGCATCTCCTTCCTGTAAGTTTTGGGAGGACCAAGTGGGATGATGTATTTAAAATATCTGAAAACCTTTAAAATCCCATCTTTAATACATACGAGCTATGTGACTGAGTAAATTATGTAACTTCTCAAAGCCCCCAGAAAATTTCTAAACCTATAAGTTGCATAATAGTTGCTAAGATTCATTGGTAGGGGAATTCTCTACATCTATGAAATCATATATCTGCAAAAAAGAGCACTTTATAAATATAAAATATAACATCTAAGACTATATTATATTTCCAGGTTATGATCTTATCTAGGAGCAAAAATTTTTATTTTTAAATGCTGAATAAATCTGTGAGAAGCCACATGATGTAAAATTATCCAATTTAATCTAAAAATTAAATCTAATTCTTGTTCCAAATGATAGCCCTTAAAATATTTGAAGACATCTATCACATTCTTCCCAAGTTTTCTCTTAGCTAGGTGAAAAAACTTAATTTATTTCCATTGATTTCTGTGTACATAGTTGCCTCGAAAACCCTCACCGTCCTGGTCATCCTCCTTTGGACACTCTTCAACTTATCAATGACTTCCCTAAAATGTGAATTTTAGGGATTGAACACAAATTTTAATTTAACACAAAATTTCATGTGTGGTTCAAGAAGGACAGAGAACATCCCTGGGATGACAATCATTCTCGTCCTGCATGTTATCCTTCTTTTCATGTAGTCTGAGGTTGCATTAGTTTTTTTGGCTCTCATGTCACAGTGGTGAGTCATATTAAGCTTGTGGTCCATTAAAATCCTCAGATTTTTTTTCAGACAAACTATCTTCCTTCCAAAACTCTGTTACCTTCAGTAGCAAATATGAACTGCTCTGTTGGACAAAGAAAGCCCTTCATAACCTAGCCACCTCCTACTTTTTAAATTTTCATATAATTTATTCCCCAGCATGCACTTTGATCCAGTGACACTGGTCTCTTTGCTGTTCACAAACAAGACTCTGCATTTTCTCTAGTTGTCCCCCATACCTATAATGTGTACCATGACTTTGGTATTTCTTGATTTGCCAGGGTAGTAAGCCTGCCAAGAGAAGATCTGGGGCTTATTTGGCATTGTCAGTTCTTATCTCAGATAATGGTTTCCCTTTCTAAATGCTCTCAAACTATCTCTTTAATAACAGTTTAAGAATTTTGTTAAGGATCCAAGTCAGGCTTATTGGCCTGTAGCTTACAAGAATGTTGGTAGGTAAAATTAAGTTAATTAAGGCACTAGCCAGTCCAGGAGAGGAGGTGTGTGAAAATGTGAGTGACTCTTTCCATATATGTTGTTCTAATTAAAAGGAAAAAGGTCATTATGTTCATTAGATAATTTTCACCAATAGAATTTAGAATAGTAAACATCAGTTATCATGATCTTGTGTGTAAAAGAGAATCAAAACAACCAAATTCTGGCATCTCTGGAACATTAAGTTGAGTGGGCAGTGATGGAGATAATAGGCTACTCTTTTGGGTTTATTCTTCTTCAAGGAAGTATTGACCTAAGCCCCAAATACTCTACCTGAGCCCCTATTGCATGGCAGATGATTCCCAAACAGAACTGGAAATTGCAGAGATCCCCATCTTTTGGAGGAATGGTTGAGCAAGTTGTGATGGCATAGTGCTGTGCAATAAAAAAATGATGAGCTTAATGATCTTAGAAAGGCATGAAAAAACTTATTTGAAATGGTGAAAAGCAAAATGAGTAGAACCAAGAGAATATTGTATACAATAATAGCAATGTTGTTTTAAGAACAACTTTGAATGGCTAAGTCATTTTAACCATTATAAATACACAGGTTAAAAATAAAGGGCATATGGAAAAAGATGTCATCTACATCCAGAAAAACAACTAATAAATAGAAGTATGTATAGGATAATTTTGTACACACACAAACACACACACATTTATAGCTATCTACATATAATAGCAGTCATCTCTAGGGTGGGGTAGGAGGGGAGGGAACAAAACAAAAGGAAAAAAAGAGAAATTTACATGATAACTTTATTATGTATTTAAAAAGAATAAGGTACACAATAGATTTGCAGTTCTATTTGCAACCTGATTTTTATTATCCCATATTGTGGAAATGCTTGTTTTATTTCATAAATTAAAATTAAATAACTTTTTTTTAAAAAAGAGGAAATGTTCAGGAGATAAGGCATGGTAGCAGGAGAAGTCAATCATTTGTGCCATATTTCCCAGCCACAAACCTGCTTGCACATCATGCAGAGATTCAAATGAAAAAAATAAATAAATAAACACAATAAGTTCCCACCCTATCTCCTAACTCAGCACCAAGAAGTTTTTGAACTGGTTTTCTGACTTATGCTGACTGAGGGTAAGATATCTAGAGTCTATTAATTTATCTGCATAATTATATCTAGTTCTCTCTTTGCCAGTGACCAGCAGTAGGAGTGATAAAAGCCTTCATACGTGTATATCTTTGGTAAAGATGACAAGAGATGAAAAACTGATGGTGGAGCTGTGAGTGTCCAACTATTCTGGAAAGCCATTTGTAATAACATCAAAAAGCCACAAAAACTACATTTATGCTTGTTCTTGATCAGGCCTGATTCTGGTTACTTGGTGAAGCTCATGATTATTATGAAATAAGATACTTAGAGACTGTCTAAATTTAACAAAAGGAGGTTTACTCAAAAATTGCATGAAAAGGATATTCAGCAAGGAAACAGCAACAATTCAGGAATGCTTCAAACTACTGTTTTTATCTTTTCTGCAATGACATACTTGGTCAGCAAGATATGTTAAACTTGAACAGTCCCAACTCCTTTTTGTGGGACTTTTATACTTAGGGGATCAGGAAACTTGTCATAAGCTTGAACTTTAATAATGACCATAATAATAAAAAGGAAAACAATATTAAAAGACTTCAGACTTGTAATGAATCATGACTTCAGAGAACAGTGGCTTCTTGGTAAAAAGGTGATGGTCTAGAGGGATGGAATAAGGTATACATTTTTTTTTTTGCTGAGACAATTAAGGTTAAGTGACTAACACAGCTAGGAAGTATTAAGTGTCTGAGACCAAATTTGAACTCAGGTCCTCCTGACTTCAGGGCTGGTGCTCTATTTGTTGTGCCATTTAGCTGCCCCGAGGCATGCCTTTTTAGACATGATCAATGTGTTGATTTATTTTGCTGGACTCTACTTATTTGCTATAAGGCTACACTTAGGGATGGGGGAGCCATTATTGGGAAGTGAAAGTGATATATAAATATGTCACTCAATTCTTATTTGCCTCAGTTTCTTCATCTGTAGAATAATATTATTGATCTTTTATGGTAGTTGGAAGGCTCAAATGAAATAATTATAAATTGCTTAGCAGATTGCCTGGGTACATACTAAGTGCCGCATAAATATTAGTTATTATTATTATTTTTGGAAGAATATTAATTTTAGGTGGAAGAGTCATTGGGGGGGAAATGCATGGGAGATGAAAAGGATTGTAAAGAAACAAAAGCTTTTCTTTTTCTTTTATTACCTGTGATCTGGTTTAAGAAAAGGGCAATATTTCTCTGTTGAGGACCTAGAATGAGATCAAGCTAGCAATTTTCTTTATGATTTTACAACTGGCAAGGACTTTAAAAAATATACTCAAATAGCTGTGCAATCTATTGAAAAAAGAGGTTTGGATTTGCGATGAAAATTTGTTCTCAAGATTATCGGACACGAGAGGGCAGCATTGCCCACCAAATGAAGCTGACTGACTGGACTTCACAATAAGGTTTTTTTGGGGAAAAAAAATTTACCAAGCCCTATTTGGTTCTTTTCCCACTGATTCCCCACCTCTTCTCCCCACCTCCCCCTCACACCCACAGTCTGGTGCTTGGCAGGTTTTATGTTTGGAGAAACTCTTAACACTTTGGGGGGAAATCAACATATTTTAACAGTGGAAGTTTCTCTTTGCTAAGCC
Organism: Myrmecobius fasciatus; assembly: GCA_023553655.1. Taxonomy (NCBI): domain Eukaryota; kingdom Metazoa; phylum Chordata; class Mammalia; order Dasyuromorphia; family Myrmecobiidae; genus Myrmecobius; species Myrmecobius fasciatus. Next base: position 9,511 of record JAJPUD010008924.1, on the reverse strand, counting down.
AGACCTTCTTTTCAATAGGCATCAGTTTATTCTAATGGAATCTTAGATTACATTAATTGAAGGCAGTGTCCTGTCATCTCTGTTGTATTCTCAGGTTACATCTAGAGTAGAAAGGAAGCAAACAAGCATTTATTAAGCTACTACATGCCAGGCATTGTGCTGTTTTACAAATATTATCTCATATGATCCTTACAACCTCAGGAGGTAGGTGCTATTATGATACCTGTCTCACAACTGAGGAAACTGGACAAAAGGAGTTAAGTGTAATTACTAATTATCTGAGGCAGAATTTGAACACAGATCTTCCTGACATTTAAGAATAGTGGGTCCAAAGTGAAATGTCACACCTTAGGTAGGATATTGGCAAACTAGAACCATGAAGACATGGGTGATAAAGATACAGGGTTTTGTGAAATAACCTCTCTAGAGGAATAGTTAGGAGAATTGGAAAAGCAAAAATTTGACGATTAGGTTGGGTAACTTCAAATATCCCAAAAGTTTAATATGGAATAGAAATTGGGTAGCTCCAGAGGGTGAAGTAGGACCAGGTAGTAATCTTAAGAGAACAAGTTTTAGCTTTAAATAAGAAAGAACTTCCTACGAATTCAGATCCATTTGGAAATGTAATGGTCTGCTTTGTGAAGGAATGAGTTCCCCATCACTGGCCATGTCCAAGTAGAAGCTGTATGCTACTGTCAGGGATGTTGTATGGTACATTTATACATTATCTGCATTTATAGCATATGACTTCAGGTCTCATCCTCCCCACAGATGCTATTCTCTGTAAGCCTTAGAAACAATTGTTGATTCTTTCCTTAGACTTTCTCTGGGTCATATCTTTTTGCTTTTGTTCATAAAATCTCCCTCCTGCTCAATAGAGAGATTGTTTAAGTGTAAGGCAGATCTGAGTTTTAGTCCTCAGGCACTATCTGTGTGACCCTGGGACAGGTACTTAAACCTCCTAGCCTCAGTCCCCATCTATAGAATAAGGATCACAATAATATCTATTTTTAACAGATAACTGTGAGTATCAAATGAGTGATTTGTAAAATGCTTTGCAAATATGAAAGCATGACAGCGATGCTAGCTATTGTTATTACTACTTTGATTAGTCGTGTTCAACTCTTCATGACTCCAATCTGGGGTTTTCTTGGCAAAGATATTGTGGCTTGCATTTCCTTCTCCAACTCATTTTACAGGTGAGGAAACTGAGGCAAACAGGGTTAAGTGACTTGCCCAGGGTTACTGAGGTAGTGTCTGAGGTTGGATTCAAACTCAGGTCCTCCGGACTCTAGGACAAACACTCTATCCACTCCGCCACATTGATGATGATATGGAAATGATGATAAACCTGAGAGAAATTTGAAAATTTGGGGTAGAATAGAATAGTACTTCTCTGCCAGAAGTAGAATCTTGTAAGCTGGTAAGAGAGTCAGTGTGATGCAGGGAAAAGGTCACAGGAGTGGTGACCTGGGCCCAAATCCTGGCTCCAGTGTTCCAGTGTTCTCATCTGAAAATGAAGAAGTTGGGCTTCTTGACCTTTGCATTCTCTTCCCTTTCAAAATCCCATGATGCTTGGAGTTAGAAATAAATAACTGCATCAGGAGATGGTTTTCCATTATCTCTTCCTAAATCATAATGACTTCTACTTATTTTCATAGAACCAGACTAATTTTGTGCTCTTACTTGATGCTGAGGCCTCAGGATTAGGGCTATTAGTAGTACCCATTTCCCTCTTTTTGAGCCTTCAGGAGCTGGCTTGATGAATAAAATTTGGGAATTTGCTATTAGCATCTTTATTATGCCTTATAGAAGAATGAGTAGTAAATGGAGGGAAAGTGAGGAAAGGGGAACTTAAGTCATAACTTCACAAGCAAAGTGAAATTTAGAAACTGAGCAGCTACCCAATGAATTTGGTCAAGAGATGGCCAATGGAAAAGAATCTGTGTTTCCTTGTGGTGATAGTGGGGGAATAAGGGAGACACGGTATGAGGATCCAAACTGTAATTATTTCATCTACCATTTTAATAGAGGTGGGGGAGAGGAAAGGAAGGAAGGAGGAAGAGGGAGGAAGGGGGAAAGAGGAAGAAAAAGGGAAGGGAAGGGAAAGACAGGAGACAGACACAAAGATAGATGCACAAAGAGAAGGGAATGCAGGTAAGGAAATTAGGGAGAAAGTGGAAAGCAGGTTTCAATATGTTGTTTGTCTCTTTTTTCCATTAGAACATAAACTCCTAGAAAGCTGGGTCTGTATCTTGGATCCTCCATAAATACTGCTAGGAGCACAGTGTGCTCAATAAAAATTAATCCATCAATCAACAGGACAGGAAATTCCATCCTGCCAGGAGCAACACCTCCTGTTTGTCCCATCCAAAGCTAATTAGAGTGTTTGGGTGCTGCAAAATGGAGACAGAAAATAAGGAAGGTGGCCAAAAGAAAAATAAATCTCAGTGAGCCCAAAATAAAAAATAAAATTCAATGCCAAAATATTTGATAACAGGGAAATAGTCAAGGGAAGGCTATTATTCAATTTAATTCTCTCTTCCCAACTCCTGGATATATCTTTTTCAGCTTACCTACAACTCCTTAAATTTGGCTATATTATTACAGAGACATGAATAAGAAAGTGTTTCCCCTTAAAGAGTTTCTATTTCACTGGCTAATTTTGCAATACATACTTTCTAGACTGTTATCCCCAGAGGTGGTTACTGCAGGGGCTGCCCACCTATCTTGGAACCTCCCAGGCAGCCTGCCTTCTGCTAGTCACTGCCTCCAAGGCAGGGGAAGATTTGGATGCTGCTCTCTTGCCATATTTTGAGGGCAATTTTATATACTGTCTAAGGAGTGCCCTTGCTTTTTTATGGGCTTTAATTCTGGGATTAGGAATCTTCTTAGGTTCAACAAAACTTTGTTTCTTCTCTAAGAAGCTCTCCAGCCCAGCTGGGAATCACTCTAAAGCTTTTTAGGCCAGTAGCTTTGTTTGGTGTGTTCAGTTGGAGGAAGTAGATCCTAGACTATTAAGGATGCTTAACAATGGAAAATTTCAGTAATGAACTTTATTCCATGAAATACTCATATCTTTCTTTCTTTTTTTTTTCTTGTTAAACATACCTTATCTGAGGTTCCTGCCTGTGTATGCACCTAAAAGTATCTATGATTTCATCCAACAGAGCCATGGGTGAGCTTGAAAAGTCAGTTACCAATCAACTGGTATTTGAACTGCATGGGCAAAACAACTACCATCTTTCTTTTAGGCTTCTACATAGAATTAATTGGGGAGGAGCTGGGGAAGCATGATAAAGCAAAGGTTCTTAACCTGAGGTCTGTGATACTGGGATTTTTTTTTTTTACATTTTGATAATTATACTTCAATAAAATTGATTTCTTTTATAATCCTATACATCTTATTATATGCCTATGAAATCATTATTTTGAGAAGTCACCCATAGGCTTCTTCCAACTGTCAGAAGAATTTTTTTGTGTCCGTGACACAAAAAAATGTTAAGAACCCTTGAACTAAGGACACATTAGCTACAAATGGCACATTTGTGATGTAGCTCAAAAGAAGAGCATGGCTCCCTCATGCTGATTTCTTCCTGCAAGGGCATGTAAGCTTCATGCCCTTGGATTACACTCCTTTTGGAAAGAGCCCTGCAGAGAAGGGATTGTCTGTATCATTTTCACCCAAGGAGGGAGAATAAAGGCAGCCAATGGCCATGATTGCCCCCTAGCCAAAGACACTGTGGAAGGTGCTCTCTGCCTGCCCTCCTAGCATGGGGGGTGGGATAGGGGTGGGAATGGAAATGGAGAGAAAGGGGCAGAGGTAACAGCTGGCAAATAGCAAAGGTGGGAGGGAGTGAGGGGAAATCAATAAAACAGAGATGAAAAAATAATGTGCTCTATATGCCATAAAGGAAAAATCATGATGAAGGTCCAAGTTAACTCCCATAATGCTTTCAGGGATCAGAGAAATGACACTGTGGAAATACAACATTAGTTTTCTGAAGCCTACAGGCTGAATTTTATTTATTTAAAGTTAACTCCCATTTTAATACAAAAAAAAGATAGCCTATTCTACATCAAAGGGAAAAAAAAACTTTTACTAATGTATCCATTGCTCTTCTGAAGCACAAGAGCTGTCTCTACATAATGCTTTGTAGTATTTTCTCTACTGTGTTTGTGTTCTTTCTGAATCAAGAAATATACGGTAAACAGACTTGGGCTGGAGTCTACAGCTTCCCCATCCCAACACGACTGTGGTTTGGCTTTTATTTTCAGAGATTTTTAATGGATTGTTGGTTTGAACCAAGACCCACATGAATGATATCTGAAAGGGGAAAAAAAAAGGGGGATGTTCAAACATAGCTAGATAACAAGTTCTTAGTACATTCTGCCAAAATGTAAACCATGAGCTGTCTAGGGAACCCAGCCTGAGGAATAAGCATAACGCAGAATTTCTTGTCATTTTTCCTCCAGCCACATCAGGGATTTTCTGGATCTGATCAGAACCAAAGGTGGGATATCTAATTTCCTTTCCAATCTCTCAGACACATCCAAGCCCTGATTCCAACTTTTTCTATGGCTTTTGGGAGGCAATGTGGGATAGTGGATAGAATATTGAAATTGTAGTCACAGGACCTGAGTTTGAATTCCAGGCCTGCCATTTGACCTCAGATAAGTAAGCTGTTTGAGGCCCAGTTTCCTCACCTATACAATTAGAAGATTAGACTAGATTGGCTTGAGGTCTCTTTCAGATCTAACTTTATGATCCTATGATTTTTTTTTAAAATCACATTCGATATATGAATATGGACTGAAATTTCCATCCATTTGCTTTTTGTTGCTGTTGTTGCTCAGTTATGCCTAACTTTTCTTGGCTGAGATTCTGGTGTGACTGGCCATTTCCTTCCCCAGCTCATTTTTCTAGATAAGGAAACTAAGGCAAATATGATTAAGTGACTTACCCAGGATCATACAGTAAGTAAGAGCCTGAGGTCAAATTTGAACTCAGGTCTCCCTGATTCCAGGACTTTGGAATGCCACAACACCACCTCCCTATCTTATTATTTATTTATTTTTTACTCTCTGTTTCCAACCTCCCTTTCCATGATGCACTGTGTTAGGCTCTGTGGAGCACACAATAAAACTGAAGATATAATTTGAAAGAAACTGCACTTTTTTTTGAAGGGGGAAGAAGACAAGGGAATAGATAATATATAATACAAGACAGTATGCAATAAAAACCAAATCAGCAGTACAGATAGTAAATACTTTGGAAGTTAACTCCTTTTTAAAGTGGTTAGGAAAAGTTTGCAGAAGAACACATGTTGAATTATTCCAGGCTCTATCCTCTTCCCTCCCTGCTCTACAGTTTAAATTCAGGGGAAATGCCATTGCCTTCCATGAAACTTTTCTTGAACTTCCATTCACAACTCCCCTCCCTGTTGTTCCAGTTCTCACATAATCTGCATTATGGAATATCATAGAGCCATAGATCCAGAGCAGAGGTTTATTACCCTGTTTTTGTCATGAATCTTTTTCTCAGACCAGTGACCCTTATGGCACCTTCTCAGAATAATATACATTTATGTCATATCTATGTATATGTACATATATATGAAAGCTTTTTTATTTCTCAAAATACATTCAAAGATAGTTTTTCACATTCTCCCTTGGAAAACTTTGTGCTCCAAATTTTTCTTCCTCCCTTCCCTTCCCCCCTTCCCCTAGAGAGCAAGTTATCCAATATAGTTTAAACGTGCAATTCTTCTAAATGTATTTCCACATTTATCATGCTGTGCAAGAAAAATCAGATCAAAAAGGGAAAAAAATGGGAAAGAAAAAACAAGCAAACATTAACAACAACAAAAGGTGAAAATACTATACTGTGATTCACATTTGGTTTCTATAGTTCTCTCTTTGGATGTGGATGGTACTTTCCATCACAAGTCTATTGGAATTGTCTTAAATTACCCCATTGTTGAAAAGAGCCAAGTCCATCACAGTTGATCATCACATAATCTTGTTGTTGTGTATGAGGTTCAGAATAATATTTTTTAAATGCCATATTTGAATAAGATCTGTAGTCAGGAAGACCAGGATTATGTGAGATTTAGAGGTGGGTTTAATAGCTATGGTAATCTCAAAGTAATGATGACTACAAATGATATTTTGAGATATCTATACACCACCTATAATGTGACATGAAAATAGCTGTGGATTAATTGTGTTGGTGACATTTTCAAGTACTGCTAATCCTATTGTGGTTATGGCCTACTTTCATAATTCAAAGAAATGCTAAATTTCAATTAGAGGCTATTGAAAATAAGGATACTTTTTTTCTTATCTGAATTTACAGATTCCTGAAATCTATCTATAAACACCCACAGACAGGTTAAAGACCATTAATCAGAACTAGAAGGGACTTAACAGGCCATCTATTCTAACCCCTTTATTTTTCAGAAGAGGAAACTGAGGCCCCATCAAGTTAAATTATTTGTCCAAGTTCACACAGGTTGTAACTTTCAGAAGTAGGTTTGAACCCTGGTCCTCCAACTCCAGAGGGGTTGTATTATACTGTTTGTCATCTTCCTTTCTGTCCAGTCAAATCCTACCTGTAAGGCCTGGATCAATTCAACAGATATTTATCAAGTGTCTGTTGTATGCAGGACATTGTGTAAGGTTAAGTCTAATCAACGAGTATTTATTAAAAGTACCTACTATATGCCAGGCATTGGGTTAAACTGGAGATGCAAAGAAAGGCAAAAAAGCTATTCCTGTTCTCAAGGAGCTCCCGATCTAATGGGTAGATCTTAGGGAAAGATACGTGCTTTACAGTGTTATCTCATTTCATTTTCATAACTTTGGGAAGTAAGTGCAACAATTATTTCTATTTTGCAGTTGAGGAAACTGAGGAAGAGAGATTAAGTGACTTGCCTAGGGTGACTAAGTGTCTAAGGTAGAGTCTCCCTGACTCCAGGCCCACTGCACCACCTATTTGCCATTAGTAGCTGAAGTTAGTGACTGTGGAAAATGGAAGGAGAGTTAGTGATTATGATCAGACAATTCTGGTTGTATATTGATGAGAGAATATAGAGTATTAGGAAATGAGACTGGAGAAAGTTGGGGCAAGGATGGTTCCAGATTAGACATAGAAACTGAAAATTCTAGCTATATGGTGAGATTGCGTATAGGCCATGTTCCAGTTCCTAGAGCCCCCTTTTCACTTCCCTGTACACAATATATATTAGTGGAGAGACTAGCGATGAAAAGATGAAACATCAGATTTGGTCTTATATAGTTCATTTGAATTCTGAATTTCTTCTTAGTTCTGTTTTGGGAAAAGAGCTACAAAGGAGAGGGGAGGACACAAGATATACATGGCTATAAACTTATTAGTCTTGAGATGTTATTTCTATATCTGTTAATAAAGAGAATAAATAAATTGGGGATTGGGTAAGACAGAATAGTTGAGGTCAATCGTCTTTCTGGCTGGGCAATTTTCAAGGGATGCTCTTAGTCTAGCACATCAAGTGCGATTTATGGATGATATCTTCTTCTGAATGATTTAGAGCAGAAATTGCAATCACTAATTAGCCACATCACATCATTTATAGAAAATAAAGTTGCAAGGGAATTGTGAGTTCTGCAATGCCATATCACCATATTTTCTTAAAAACACAGCTCCCTGAGATGGTTTATGAAGATACTTTGACAATAGCATATTTGGAATTTTCTAAAGCTACAAGAAAGATTACATGAACTCCAGATCCAATGAGGAGAGACTTACCATCTTAAAAGGAGAGGTGGAAAAAGAGGAGATACATTATGTGTGGAAGGAAAAAGGTACAGATCAGACTATTAAAAATATCTCATTTTCTTGGGATAGGCTTATTTGAATACTATACATTGGAAGTACCTATTATATTAAAAAAAATAAAAAATAAGAATACACTAGCCCGTCCTCCCACAGAGAGGGTTCATAAAATGAATGACATAACCATTATTTTCTACTAACCAGAAGAAATACTTTACTGACTAAATTTCCAAGGCTTCTTCAAAAAGCTCCCTACTTACTGATGGACCTTACAGTTCTCAGAATCTTTTCCTTTGATCCTCACTCATGCTTATTAGTTATTGAACTTCTTCACATACCAGTGCCAGATTAATTTTCTTAAAATGTCACCTTCATCACATTAATAATCCTTTGCTCAAAAATCTTCAGAGTAAAATCCAAACTTTTTCTTTTGGAAATAGTATTTTATTTTTTTCCAATTACATGTGGAAATAGTTTTCAACATTCATTTTTAATAAGATTTTGAGTTCTAAAATTTTCCCTTTCCCTTCCTCCCCTCTCTCCAAGACAGAATGCAATCTGATATAGATTATACATGTGCAATCATGTTAAACATATTTCCACATTAGTCATTGTAAAAGAAGAAACAGAATAAAAGAGAAAACCCACAAAAACAAAGAAAAAAGTGAAAATAATATGCTTTCATCTCCTTTCAGACTTTTTTTCTGGATGTGGATAGCATTTTCTGCCATAACTCGTTTGGAATTGTCTTGGATCATTATATTACTGAGAAGAACTAAATCTGTCATAATTTATCATTATACAATGTTGCTGTGATTATATACAATGTTCTCCTGGTTCTGCTCACTTCACTCAGCATCAGTTCATAAAACTCAAACTTCTTAAGACCTGGCATTCAAAACCCTCTCATAATGTTGTCTGTACCTGCCAGTCCAACTATATCACTTCCAACTCCCCATCAGGAAACTTTTCATCTATCTGCAGTTTCTGTCCCCTAAAGAGGGGAATGGGGTGGGAGAATAGCTTGTGCATTCTCACTTCTGTGTTTGTACCTTTCCTTTTATCTAGAAGAATCTTTTTCCAGACAAATTTTTTCCATACTTTAAGATCCAAATTATTTAAATAAATATTTATGTGGCTAATATCACAATTGCCCTGTGAAGTAGGTACTATTAATTTTTATATAGATGAGAAATTGAGACAATGATTGACTTGCTTTGAGGATCTGAACTGTTTTTCCTGATTCTAGGCCCAGCACTATCGGTGCTCCCCCTGGATTCTAGGCACTGCCAATACAAAGAAAGACAAAATCAAACAGTTTATTCCCTCAAGAAGCTTACAATATACACACCAGGAAGGGATCGGGATGGGGACTACACCTGTGAGCTGGTAGAGAGACCTTCCTGTTGAGGAAACTCTTTCTACCCATGTGGGTCAGCATCTTCCTTATAACTTGTAGTTTTAGAGAACAGCCTTAATTTGCTCATCTGTCAAATGAATTGGAGAAGGAAATGACAAAGCACTCTAGTGACTTTGCCAAAAAATAACCCAAATTGGGTGACAAAAAGTTGTTGACATCTGAAAAATGACTGAACCAAATTTCTGGGCTTCAGAGCCAGATCTCTTCCTACCATATCATATTGTCTCTCAATACCCATCCATCCATCCATCCATCCATCCATCCATCCATCCATC
>JAJPUD010008923.1:64874-81383 GCA_023553655.1 Myrmecobius fasciatus | reverse complement strand
GGGGGGGGGGTGGGGGTGGGGGATGGAAGAGTAAAAGAAAAGAGACCAAAAAAAGATAGCTTCAAAATTATTCAAACAATTTACTCTTGAAACCTTTAAAATATTCTATGTATAATTCTGAACATTTTGTAAGGTTAACAAAATTATTAAAGTTTTCTTAAAAATGAAATCATTTTGAAATACTGTAAAAAAAGAAAAAAGGCAAAAACCACTAACCATAAAAGGCAAATTTAATGAAATTGGGTAACTCAAGGCTATACACTTCAAAGCCACAAAAAGAAAAAAAAAAAAATCTAATACTTGTTCCTGACTTTCCTGAGGGGCTCTTCAGCAGATTTATCTGGTGAGGTGACTCCTCAATTCAGAAAACCTCAATGGTTTCTTCTCTAAGCAGTTTACACTCCTGGTTGACCTCCACAAACTGAACCATCATCTCTTGTGCAGCCTTGCCTCAAAATAGGACTCAGCCCAATCAATACCTTACTATGATGTTTCCAGAAATGGCTTCTGGGTCATCACTCCTATCAGTAGTACCCAGGCCACTTTCTTTTCTTCCTCTACATGTTAAATTCTGATACATTTTTTATTGCCCAAATCAAATTAAATTTTTACAAAACAATGCCAGATTGTTAAAACAGTCTCATTTAACTGCTTAATTGTTACAAGGGAATTGGACAGAAGGGGACTGTGGCAAGCACAGAGTCAAGGAAGTATTATTCAAAGCAATGTACAGAGGACATGACAGGCTAAGAAAGTATCAGAGGCAAGGGGGACAGCTTTGAAAGATACTTGTTAAATGTATTTTACATTCAAAAAGGAAAGCAAGACTTACAGTTTTATGTAGCAATTCTCTTATGTTTTACAATGTCTATGAAAATTTAAAATTCTTTATTTTTATGAGTCCCCCACTTCATCATAAATTCTAGTCATATTATCTAAGCTTTTATATATTTCTAGATTCCCAAATAGTAGGCATTTTAAAAGGTTTTGGGGGGATTTTTTTTATTTATTTATTTTTTTTACTGAATTTAGCCTGATAGGCTACACTGTAATTCAGTTATGATCTCAAGGAATTCTGTCATCAGCAAATTTTCTATATTGATATAAATGACCTACTAGGTCAAAAGCACTGAAAAAACCATGCAGTTGAGAAGTAGTTAAAAATTAATTTAAAAAATCCCAAATATGAATGGGTAATGTTTGTCTCAGAACATATGCATTGGAGGAAAAGGTCTCAGGTTTTTTTTTGATTTTCTATTACACAGTATGAGTCATAAGGCTATATATTTGTATTTGAAGATAGTTCCAAGAAATTGTTGGAATCTAACCCACTAAGGCTACATCACCATGACAACAGGCACAGTAATGTCAAGTTAATTTTCTTTTTTCATAGCTTTTGTGATTCCACAATTAAAGATGACCACTGCTTTATTAGCAGAGTTTAAAAGCTGGGGGGAGAGACAATACAGAATTATAAAAATATTTTTAGTACAATGGCAAGCAGAGTTCATGTCTCAATGAACATTTGCTGAATTTAGTACATTGCTTAGGCAATGGGCAACTCAAAGTACTCAACACGTATTCATCAAACAAATTTTTTACGTCAGGAACCATAGCTAATAATTTGTTTTGAATAAGAATTTTGGACAAAATTAACTTTGTTTACTTACTGCAGTCTGCTGCCTGAAATTCTCCTTCTGGCCCTGAATGTCCAGGTTTTCCTTCGTTTTCCTTCACTTGGTGAAAAGCAGATTGGAAGGCAGAAATTCGCTCTCTTAACGAATCACCATTTCTATATCGAAAAGGGCTGGCCTGCTAAAGTATATGAAGAAGACACTAGGTCAATCTAAAATATACATATCCTTTATTCAATACCTAAAATTATACCATTTAAGTGTTATCCACTAATAACTGTATTAAATTCAGGAAACTCTGCTAATATGAGTTTGTTGAACAGGTAAATGAGTGTTTTCCTTTCTGGAAAATGCCATTTGTTTGAAAACATCCTGTGTACCTTCTTCCCCAGACATAAAAGTCGTCTCCACATGAACCAAAGGACTACTTGCAAAGATGAACATAAAAGTTGCTCGGAACGTACTATCTAGTTAAAACACAGTATTTTAAACAAACCCAAAATTTTATCTAGGTTGGGATATAACTCACTCTACACTGTAGTACAAAAAAATCTCTAGCTTCAGCTAATGCAGGGGGCAGTAGATTGGGGCAGCAATAAAGATCTCAAAGTCAAAGCTAAAATAGATTTAATTAAAAGAGTTAAACAGGAAAACTATGTGTCATCAATATTATTTTAGGCATTTAAAATATCTATGGACAGTATAAAATACCTGAGAATACACAGGTTCAGGAACTACATAAAAGTAATTATGAAATACTTTATACAAATAGTCACATTTAAATAATTGGAGAAACATTAATTGTTCATGACAATTTTAGCTAAACTGTTTATTCAATATCACCTCAATTAAATTGCTAAAAAAAAGAGAATTTTACTGAGTCAGAAAAATTAATAGTAAAAGTCATTTGGAAGAACAAAAGGTCAAGAATTTCAAAGAAACTAATAAGAGAAAAAAATGAATCTATTCCTAGTTTAATGTTGCAAAATTGAATGGGCAACAAGAACCAGTGCAAAAGAGTTGGGCCTGAGAATTGGGACAAACAAACCAGACCAGAAGGCTTTATATGCTCTCTTCCAGAACAAAAAAAGTGTTGTTTAAAAAAAGTTTCTTGTTTAGGATATAAATACTCTGCTAAGGATTTTAAATTAAATCTCCAAACCTCAATGTCTCTTTCTTTAATCAGATTATAAGCTATTATGAAATAACCAGAGAACCACTAATTTGGCAACTATGGCCCCAGCCTTGTGAAGGGCTGAAATTGGGAGCCCAGAGGGCTCAGCGTCTCCACCCTGGGGGCTTAGCTGGTTTCTCAGCCAAGTTTGCTGCCTTTGCCTGGGCCCTCTTTTCTCAAGACAGTCTCTGGCAGAGCTTTGTTCCAAAGCTAAATGCCTGAAGTAACAGAATGAAGGCTGAAAGGGAACTTAATTGCCAGCTAGTCCAATTCCCTAATTTTATAGATGAGGAAACTGAGGCCATGGAATTTAACTTCAGCCAATGCTCTCAATAGATTTTTGTCATTCTTTATTTATGATTTTTCACTTTTAAGTAGTTGTATACCAACACAAATTATGGATAGCGAGGTAAATCTAGGAAGGTTAAGAAATCGTTAATGAAAAAAACTTTCAAAAACCTAAGTTCATGTAAAAATGCATAGCTGAAAATAGCTATCTCCAGTTTGAGTTTTTTCTTTGGTGATCCTGATATAAAGTTATTATTTCTAAAAAGCTTCATGATTTTAGCAAAATGACTAAGGTATCAGCTTACCTCCTTTCTAAGAAAACTCTGTTTTTTTTTTAAATCAGTTAAAAAGAAAACTAAAAATGTTCTTTGCAAAGAACAGTGAATGCCCATAATATTGTTAATTTAAGAAGATTGTCCTAAAATTTCTGAAAAGCAGTATTATATTTAGTAACATTAATAGACATTTTTTAAAAAAACTCTTTTATGATTTTATAAGGGTTTTGCCACTGGCAAGTGGAGAACCAGTGTTTCATCATAGAATCAGTTACATAAAATGAAACTTGGTCAAAGAGTGACAAACATTAGGTTGCAAATCCCTAGAGGAATAATAAGGGAAAGGAAATGGGAACGATGATGCCCCTTTCTTGTGATTTTCTCAGTCTTGTAGGCCCATCATTTCATCATGTATCTTTATCATGATGGAAGAATTTGCCTAATCAAAGGGGAAGGTTTATTTTCTAGATCCAAATGCACAGGGGTTCAAAGCTTCAGCAATAATCTGGACAGCAACAATCTGAGATTTAACATTCATAGGGAACTCCCCTGCTCTACACTTTAAAGATGAAGTGACTTGGCTGGGATTATAAAGCCAGTTGGTATCAGAAATGACACCCGAATCCTGGTCTTCCTGCCTTGGAGGCTAGCTCTCTATCTACTGAGCCATACATATTTCCTCTATCTATATGCTCAAGATACAGAACATAAGACAATACCAATAATAAGCAGAGTAATTGGGTCAAGTGCCTTGAACTGAGTTCACAAAATGCTTTCAAAACCATGAAAATAATATGTGCAAAATATTATTTCTTCTTCAAAGACTAGTAAGGATCCATCCAAGTTTGGGGTTAGCCAGGTCATTTTCTGTTTTTCTTAAGTCTTTCTCCCACAGCTTCTTCTGATAATCTTATTGATTTCAGAAATGTTCCATGCTCTGCACTGTGAGAATAATGATATATTAAGAATCACAGAACTGGGGCAGCTAGGTGGCACAGTGGATCAAGCACCAGTCCTGAAGTCAGGAGGACCTGAGTTCAAATCTAGTCTCAGATACTTAACATTTCCTAGCTGTGTGATCCTGGGCAAGTCACTTAACCCTAACTGCCTCAGCAAAAACAAACAAACAAACAAAAAAATCAAAGAACTCTGGAAGAAGGAGAAACTGGAAGAAACTATTTAGTGGAGATTGCTCATAAGTCCCAGCCCAGAAGAAGAAATAGGTAAGCCTTGGGACCCCTGAATCAGTGCAATAAAAATAAAAATGGAAAAGGCAAAGGAAACTAGACATCAACTCCACTATGAAGTGACTTTCCATTTTAGCTAAAGGATTTATAGAAGAGAAAAAAAGGACATGTAGAATTAATAGATTTGAAGCTTTTGCGTTATATACTCAATTCTTTTGCCAAGGTTTCTGCCTGCAATGGCAAGTCAAAAATTAATAAAATAAAATAAAATAAAGGGATCTTTATGTAGAGTAATGGAGAAAAGAATGTAACCGTACACAATTTCTTCATTTTCTCTTCTCTGGTAAGTGAATTTCTATTATTCATTAAAATTCTTCCTAATGTTCCCCCCAACCTTATTTTCTTCATTTCTATTCTTTTGAAAAAAATTTTTTTCATTTCTATCAAAAGCTACACTAAACAAACATTAAGTATTTTTCCAATTATAGAAAATAGCACAAATAAAAAGTTCTGTTAGGCTTTCAAATTACCTCCCATTGAGTTCTAGAGTGGAAGAAGAGCAGTTAAAATCTTGATGCCATGTTTGATGGTGATCTGTTCACATTGAATTTTAGTTTTAGTCAAATGTGTTCATAAAGGTCACTGCTACCAAATCAAGGAGGATGTTTTAAATTCAAATAAGGTCATATGCATTTATGATGCAAACTAGACCTTTATGACACAAATATTAAATACAAAAAAAAAAAAAAAAAAGGCAAGCCAGTACTTCAATGAAGTATTAAATGAGCTTTACTAATGGAGGGAAGCAAATAGAACTACTTCAAAATTCCTATTTTTGATCTAGAAATGGGCTTTTCTATCTGTATTTGAGTTAAGTCTAAAATTCTGGGAGTTTACAGCATTTCAAACAAAACAATGAAAGCAGAGACTGAAAATGAAGCTGTTAACATTGGAGTGATTTCTCTTCTGAAGGGCCAATGAATCAGTCTAAGCTCTTCACATTTTCTTTTCCAGTAATTTTTTCTATCTCCCCACTATCGAAGGTGTTTGGGAGTAAAATGCCAATTCATACAATGGGTTGCCAAGGTCCTTTCTACATCTTAAGATCCTAGAATTCTGTACCCATCTCTACTACCCTTGTTGTGGGGTTTCCTCTTCATTGGCAGACTAACATCCACTTATTGTTTCTTCCTGTAGCATTGTCATCCATTCCCTCTAAGAATGAATGGGAGATCTATAGCCAAGAGCTGGAGGCCCTTTCCTTTGGCCTTTTAACATCCCATGAGTGCCAGGGTAGCATGTGAGGGGTTACTTACTCTCATTTTATGACTGGTTTATTTTTGGGTGTTTCTTGGCACAGAAACCCTTAACGATACAGAACCTTGCCTGTGCATCAGTGCCATAATCATTCAGATTCTATTTCAAATTGATCATAGGGAATTTAATCCAAGTTCTAGGATTGCAGGATGGGGGTGGGAGTGATAATCCTCGAATTCTCAAGAAACCCTGAATTCTCAAGACATATGACAAGTCCACATTAGTGGCTCAATCACAGATTTTTTGGATCACAACCTTGAACATAATTGTGCCTAGAAAATTCCTCATTTATGGTAGGGTGCAACTTTAACATTCTCATCATGAATGTCTTTGGAGTACAGAAGAAGAGGGTCCAGGGCAGATATACTGCTGGTGGGCATGTTATAAATAAAGATCAAAGGATGGTGAAGAGAAGGGAATTAGCATTGTGCTAGCAGTGTGCTAGGATTTATTAGAACAGGTAAGAAGAAAACTGGGAGAGAGAACAGTCTTATGAAAAGCAAGAAGAGAGGCTCAGGAAGGAGTAAGAAAAAAAAAAAAAAGGGCTATTTGATTTGTCGATTAAGAGATTGGTGACTTTGGACAGAGCAGTTTGGGCTGAATAACATCAGAAGCCAGAATGCCTAAGAGTTAAGATGAAAGGTAATAGAGTCATCACTTATAAGACAACCTTCTTAGGAAATTTACTAATAAGAAAAAAGGAAGATTTAGGATAACATCTAGCAGGGATGAACTGATCCAATGAGGATCTTTTTTATTTTTTGAGGATGGAGGAGACACGGATATGTTTATACACACTGTAGGCAAATAACTGATGTTGGAGGGGGAAAGGAATACGAACATAGCTTGTGGTGGGGCTATTAATTGGTCCAACCATCCTGGGAAGCAATTTAGAATTTATGCTGTGATTAAAATGCCCAACTTCTGACCCAGAGGCCCTACAGCTAGGTGCATAACCCTATGTAATGAATCCAAAGACACAAAGAAAAGTCTAGAAAGTGCTCACTAACACCTCCCCAATATTCAAGCAGCACTTTCTGTGGGACTAGAAATGAAGTAGATGCCTTCTATTCAATAGCTAAACAAATGGCTTCTATTTCTTCTTTGCTCTCTCTATTCCTATTTCAGGTCCTAGTGACCTTTACTTCAACTACTGCAATACTTCTTACTTGGTCTTCACCCTGTTCTTCCCAACCATTTATCACATGGCACCAAAGACCCATCACTGAGCTAGTTCTGACCACGTAGAATACAATGATGCATCTTACTGAAAGTGTGCTAATGTGCACCGAGACTTAGAAACATTCAGGAGAGACGAACAGTTGTAAAACGGACAAGCATTTATGAAGTGTTGAGATGTGCCGAGTACAGGGATCGGAAGAGCTAAGGCCAACAAACAGTCCTTGCCATCGATGAACTTACGTAGTCTAGAATGTGAACCAGGGAGCACCAATGGGACCCTACTTCTTCCACTGGGAATCTGTACGGACATTCTCCACCATCTTGCCTGCATGTGGCAATCATTACATGCCATTCTGGATATCAGGAGAGAATTGATGAATGGACGCCATAGTCACACCAACATTAACAGCAGGACTTCCTGGGTATCAGCCAAATACATTAGGGAATTCGCATGACAGGGAAAAAAGGGATCTCTGCCCACAACCAGAATATGTGAAAGACAGAATAAAACTGAGACAATTTAGATTCTTTTTTTCACTAACAGATCATTCCAAAACCTATTAAAAAACCCCCACATACCTGTATTGAAGGAGAAGCTTCTACCAAAGGAGAGTCATTTGCATTTTTTAAATTCCTTTGCTGAGCAATATATCTAATGAGAAGATTTGTTTCAGGAGAACCTCTGACTCCAATTGTGGACCGTCGTCTTGATTTTTTTAGCAAGGATTTTCCTGGAAAGAAAATTTTTCTTACAACTTAAGAAACCTAACTTCTTAATAGTTAACATGTTTTAATGAGATGTATTATGTTTGAGTACATAACTTTCTGCACAAAATCAGTATATGTATGAATTTTTCATAGATATTTCTGCTCCTATTTTGTACACATGAAGAAGAATGGGTTTGCCCAATTCAGTAATCTCATAAGCACCTACTACATACCAGGTTTGGTGCTAGAGATACAGAGAAGAAAGTAAAATTAAGCTCTTGCCCTCCGGGACCTTACATTTCTTGGAGAAATAACTCACATACAAATTAAGGCATGTGTACCAAAAACAGGCTGTAGGCTGAGGAGAGGGAGAGAAGGAAGGCACTAAGCAGCTGCAGGTACCAGAAAAGACTTAATATAGAAGATAGTACTTGAGCTAAATCGTGAAGGAAACATGAAGCAAATGTTATTTATATATTTATTATATTTTTAAGTTATATACAGGAGAGGTTCATTTTTTTCTAATATGCAGACACATATAAAGAGAGATGCTTAGTCTATGCTAATTTTTTTTTTTTTTGGCTGAGGCAATTGGGGTTAAGTGACTTGCCCAGGGTCACACAGCTAGGACACATTAGGTGTCTGAGGCCACATTTGAACTCAGGTCCTCCTGACTTCAGGGCTAGTGCTCTATCCACTGCGCCACCTAGCTGCCCCATAATTTTTTTCAAAGTTAAAAAAAAATTAAGCTACTTAATCCCTCAGAGTCTATGTATTGATCAGTCAGGTCTCATTCACTTAAAAATGTGCATACTGGTCAGAAAGCAATATTTGGCACAAGTAAATTTCTGGTCAAAGAATAACTTTGAAACACATCTACTTGGATTTTAAGTCCCTGATGAGGCACACCTATCCACTCGATTACTATACATGTCCCAAACATCTTGGCACAGTTTTTAAAACAAAACTTTTAAACTTTAAAATTATAATAAGTCTTTTGGTATAACTTGTATTTACACATTAACAAAAAATACAGATTTACTCAATTAGAAATATCCTCATTGGTAGGTTATCCATAGTGTAAATACAACCATCCAAAGCAATCCATTCCATTTTGAGAGCATTCTAAATGTTAATTAAGTTTTCCTTGCAGAGGCTGAAGAATGAAAAAAGCACTAAAGTGCTTACAAAGTGCGAAGTTAAGCGAACTTATCCACAGAATTCAAAATTTCAACATTTGCTGTAACTGATGGTTCCACATATGGATGGTATGGTGCTGGCTGACAGAGAACCTGCATGTTCTCGGCGTTAATCATTATATCAAAATTAGCACAAGCAGCAGAGAATGGATCCATACTTTGTTGCATCTCAGCTTCAGAGGCTGCACTGAGTGCACAACCATCTGCAAACAAAATATTACACACCAATACTCCCTCTGCTTTAGTTTTGGCTCATAGCCTTTTCAAGTAGAAGGGTTTACCATCAATTGGGAAGAGCCAAGCACAGGCTGAATAACCAGGGACAGATACCTAGTTTTGGATAAGCTAGAGGATCCCAGCCTGCCAGCTAACTTTCTAATTAGGGGAGCTAAGGCCTAGAAGAGAGTTTGGCTCCAGGGCAGATAGCAATCAGCAAAGGAAGGAAAAGGGCCATCAAAGGGACCCTACCTCTCCCCCCCCCCCCTTATCTCCAGGCAAAATGTCAAACAACCCAAGGAGCAAATGGATTCCCAGACAGTCACTGGCCAATAGAAACCTGCCAGCCAGTCTCCAAAGATTGCAGAAGTAAAACTCTCCTGGCTGAGGTGAAGGGCCCCTCCTACACCAGACCTTTTCTGGTGCACAAGTAACCAGCTCTCTCCCCTTCCCTCACCAATGCCCATCTTGTATACATTTTCCTTTGGCTGATTAGCTAACTTGCTTGTTTGTTTTTTCCCCTTGGAATGGGAGCTTTGAGCACTCATTGTATGCCCAGCACAGTGCTAGACACTTGAACTGAAAATGAATTTAGCCCATCTAGTCCAATCCTCTTCACTCTCATGATAAGGAAACTGAGGCTCCAAAAGTGCCCAGCCTATCACTCCTCACAAGAGCAGGGAAGCCAGAATCCCAAGTCAGGCCTTCTGGCAATAGCCAGTCTCCATCAAACAAAGCTGACTGAGTTCATTTCCATGTGAGAGACTCATCACATCTGCTCCTAAATGAGGAATCTGTGGCAACCCTCAACTTGCCACAATTGACTTTCCTTATTCTCACCCCCCAGCACGCAAATTTATCTTCAAAGTCCCAAGTGCCACAAACTGGACAAATTTATGAGAAGTTCTGAACTAACGATCACTGTGTCACAGTAAAGCTACCTCCCTATTTGCTCATTTCCTCTTTGTGAATGATTACATACTGAGAGTAAGCGGACTGCAAGCACAGAGCCTAGGAGGTGAGTGATGGCGTCAGTCCTGTGGCACCATAAGCTCCTTTTCCCTGGAGGTGATGTTGCTCAGTACAGCCTCAAAAAGCACAACAATGGGTCCATCCTGAGCTTCAAGGCCACTAAAAAGCCCATATTTTCCCAGAATAACTGTTGTCTAACTGTTTTTGATTCAACTTAGTGCTCTAGATCATCCAAGTCTGTTTGGATCCTAGTCTTTCCCAGTTTTGTGTCATCTGCAAACCTGGTGGCTCTGTTTCCCAGTCACTGACAGAAATATTAAAAAGCACAGACTGCTGGGCTAGTCCACTGGAGACTTCCTGCCAGGCCAACACAGTACTATTAACAGTTTGTCCTTGAGTCTGGTCAGGCAACTAGTTTTGAATTTGTATTACCGGCAGCCAGGTGCCTCAGCAAGTACAATGCTAAGCCTGGAGTTGGAAAGACCTGAGTTCAAATCCAGCCCTCAGACATTAATAGCTGTGATCTTGAACAAGTCACTTCAGCTGGCCTGCTTCAATTTCCTCATCTGTGCAATGAGCTGGAGAAGGAAATGGCAAACATTCCAGTATCTCTGCCAAGAAAACACCAAATGGGGTCAGGAAGAGTTGGATATGACTAAGAGAACTGAAAAAGCCTGTATTTAGGTTTGGTCTACAACGATGAGAGAATTTAGCCAAAACTTTGATAAAATGCAGTACTGTCTTCATCTATCACTTCAGTAGTCATGCTTAAAAACACTGTGGCTCACTCACTATGGCTTCCCTTTCCAAATAGCCTTCTTTCTATTGTAAAAAATTGTTTACAGTGTCATAGATTCAACTGTCAAGGAACTAGGATCTACATTAGAAAAGGGAGGCTGCAAAATGATGAAATCACATTGTCTGAAATGCTGAAGCAAGAAAATTCACATCATCTGAAAAGATCATTTTCCCTCCTCTACAGGAAACAGACTGAAGAAATCTGATTCAGTGGAGACTTATTTTACATTATAATAAACTGTAATAATTCCCAAATGATAAACTACTCTGACAAGACTGAAGAGCCTTGTGAAAGGTAGTTGGAGGGGCAGCTAGGTGGTACAGTGGATAGAGCACCAGCCCCGAAGTCAGGAGGACCTGAGTTCAAATCTGGTCTCAGACATGTAACAGCTGTGTGACCCTGGGCAAGTCACTTAACCCCAATTGCCTCAGCAAAAAAAAAAAAAAAAAAAGAAAGGTAGTTGGAATAGCAAAATGTTATTCCAACCAGATACCTGTATAAGCAAGATGGATTTAAAAAAAAAAAAAAGGGGGGGGGGCTGCCTATTTCAAACTCTACTCTTAAAAAGTGAACAAGAAAGTAATTTTCTGCTTTTACCTGGTGAATTCTTCACAAAACTGTCAGGTGTAATTCCAAGTTGCTCCACTGTTATAGTAGAAAAGTTCATTGGGGTCTTAACTTTATCTGGTGTCCTGAAGATTGGGTCTACTACTGCTTCTTGTTTTGGGTGGACTAAATGTTTCCCGTCACCTAAGGATCTATTTTCTGAAACCCAAAGAAAAGTGTAGTATGTTATAGCACAAAAATTTTTAAAGATCCCCAAACCCTAAATTCCAAAATAAGAAAGTTGATCCCCACATATCAATACCATTAGTAACAAGTTCCTCAATTTCAAGGCCATCCTTGGTTTCTGAAATGACATCCATCTAAAAAATAAGGAATAAGACATCTATTGGAAAAAGTTCAAAATGGCCCTCTGATTAATTAAGGAAACTTAGCTAAATTTTTAATACAATTACATGGACATAACAAATACATGCCCTAAGTCCTGAGCAAAGTTTTGAATACCAAATGGAAAAACAAATCAAATAAGTGCCAAAGGTCAAGAAAGAATTCACAATATTGATGAAATTTCTGTAGTGTAATAGAAGCTTTATTTATTTATAGAAGCTTTTTTTGAGATTGCTGAGAACTGAAAACTGAGAAGATACCCATCCACTGAGAAATGGCCGAACAAGTTATGACATATATATGTAATGGAATGCTACTGTGTTATAAGAAATGACAAAGGGGAAAAATTTGGAAAGATTTGTATAATTGGTGCAGAACTGAACAAAGCCAGGAGAATTTATATAACAACAACAATGCTATAAAGACCTGGATCTCTGATCAATGCAAAGATCAATTATAATCGCCTAGGATTCATTATGAAATATGCTACCCACTTCTTGACAGAGAGGTGATATGACAAAAACCTTTTTTTTTTTTTTTTTTTTTGGACATGACCAATGGGAATTTGTTTTGCTTCACTATACATGTTTATACCGGAATTTTGATCCTCTTCTTTCTCAATGGCTGGGTGGGGAGGGAGAAGGTGAGAAGCGAAGGAAAAAATAAGTTTTTTAATTAAAAAGATAAATATTAATTATCTAATTAAGAATAGAAAAAAGAAACATTGAATATGGGGGCAGGTTAGAATATCAGCTCTCCTAATGAATGCTTTGATGATTTTGATCAAGGCACTTGTATGTATGCCTCAGCTAGCTTGGTAAATAAATTCATTTAGTTGCTTTTCAATCTTGTCATTCTTCATGAACCCATCTGGAATTTTCTTGGTGAAGACATTAGAGTGGTTTGCCTCATAAAACTGTGGTAGAGAAATAATACCAATAAATAATCATGAAGTGATTATCTCAGTCCCTATGAACATTCTGCCATACTACAAATCATACCTGTTTGTTTTCTCACTGAATACCCTGTTCCTATATTTTTCTTTATCAAATTGTACTCAGGTCTTTTGCTACTTTAAGGATCCCAGGTAACAAACACTTGGGCTGAAGGTGTTTTAGTGACTTTACTATGTATATTATCAAAAACTTTGGCAGGATGCCAAACAAAATGGGATATAAAGTCCTGGGATTTAGAACTGGAAGCAACCTTGGACATCATCTGAGAGCTTTAAGATCTACGAAAAACTTTCCAGATCTTATTTCAGCATCACAAACTAATGAACTAAGCATGGCAAGCATGACCAACATGCCATTATCCAGATGAGGAGTTTCAGAAGCAACTTGTCCAGGAGCAGTTTCTGAATCTTGAGCTGGATCTGAGCTCCGGTCCTTCTGACTTTCTGCATGCTTTCCCACTACAAACAATCTCCATCTGGAAAGGAGATCGAGTATGTGACCTGCTCCTGTTGGCAAGTTGCCTTGGAAATGTCCTCTGGTCCCTCATTTTAATGATGAGAAGAGTGACAATTGATAGAATGAAAGTGCTCTGCCAAGATTATAAGCAGAAGAGGGACTGGATACCAGACTCTCCCCAAATTCATCAACATCAATGGCCCTGATGGTTATTAAGAAAAACATCAACTCAGGCTGGGCTTATAAAAGAAAGCCTCCTTGTCCATCTCCACCTCTACCTCCCCTTCCCACACTCTGGCATTCCATGCTTTATCTGTGAGGACCCCCATGCCCATCACTCTTCCTTATTGTTACCTCAAAGAATCTCTCACTTTAAAGGGCTGGGAGCTCAAATGCACCTGCTCCCACAGGAAGTCTCTTCTGATTCCCCCAGATTTATTCTGGATACAGAATATTTCCCCAACAGATCAAAAGCATCTTAAAAGCAGGAACCAACTGGTGGGATTTCTGCCTTTTTCTCCCCAGACCATGGGACATTATAGGCACCTCACACAGCTCCAGGAGAATTCATGAACGTTTCTCTTTCAGTCTCTCCCCAACACAGTGGAGAAAATGCCATTCATCAAACTACTCTAGGTGAGGACTCAGTGGTTCAGTGAGCTACACATATAAATACAAACTACCTACAATGTAGGAGAATGAAAGGAGGAAGTAGTGACAGAGCTCTGAAGGAAATTTGGGATTCCATGAGAAAGGAATATACTCCAAGAAGGAGGACTAAACAACTGAAGATGAGGCACGTACTGTTCTGTCTGAGGAATGGTAGGTAAGAAGGTTGGCCAGGATGGGTGTATATGACAAGGCTGTAAAGGCAGGATAAAGCCAAACTGTGAAATACTAGTGACAAAGTCTGTGTTGGATTCCAGTGCTTGTTCATAAAATGCCACGGGAACATTTCAGGCAGATGAATGGATTTTGTAATATCATTTTGGCAACTGTGGAGGATGGACTCCAGAAGAAAGACAAGACAGAAATGCCAATTAGAATGTTACTATCAACATGGCCATCTTAAAAATAATAATCACAGGAGTGTAGTGCCATAAGGTGCTTTTATCCATTTCGTACAAAAGAAAACCAACCAGGAAGATGAATTGTCTCACCCAAGGCTCACCCAGCTGGCAAGTGGCCAAGATGGGATCTGAACCTAAGCAAGCTGTGTTCTGGGCACTCTGCTAAATACTGAGGATACCCAGAATTGGCAAAATAAAACACATGATCTTTGCCCTAAAAGAGCTTCTGTTCCAATGGCAAAGACAACAGGAAAATACTACATACCTCCAAGAAATAAAAATATTGCACATCAAAGGTAATCTCAAACCAGATAGGCTTTAAACACCATTTAAATTCCACACCCAATAAAGAGATAAACACAGAAATGAGGACTGGGTCAAGCAGCTAGAAATGAGCCTGCAACTTTACAGATACAATGAAATCCCTTGAGGAGGAAATTCCCTGTTAAAGCAGGATCATTTATTAGTCTCAAGTCTAAGTAGGCTTAGTGGTTTTCTCAGGGTCACAGAACCTGTGTATGTAAGTCAGGGGGCAGCTCACTGAGAAATACACAAAATAAAGTGAAGAGGCGGTCAGGAGAGTGATGGCAAACCAGAGCTAGAGAGACTGAGATTGAAACCCAAAGGGATTCAGGAAGGAGGAGACAGAGAAACTAAGAGACTGGGATTCAAAGGACATAAAGACACAAGAGGAGAGAGATGTGCGGAGACACACAGAGACAGATACATGAGGTACAATGAGAAAAAGATGCAGACAGAAGCAGGCAGACACAAGATGAAGCCATACAGTGAAAGAGACAGAAGGATGCACAGAGACGGAGATGATGATACACAGTGAAAGAGACAGAATCAGATGGATGCAGAGATAAAAGAGAGATGCACAGATGCGCAGAAACACACAGAAGTTATCAGGTTGCAAAGACACAGAGATGAAGATACATAGTTTAAGAGATAATCGGAAGGATGCACAGAAAGATGCACAAAAACACAGAAATAGAATTGGCAGGTTGCAAAGATAAAAGAGAGATGGATGCAGAGACACAAAGAGAGAGAATCAGAAATATGCACAGAGATAAGAGAGAGGAATGCTAGAGATAAGAGGCACTGAGACAGAATCAGAAGGATGCACAGAGAATCAGAAGCGCCCACTGAGGTAAAAGAGAGAGAAAAGTCGCTCAGGGAGCAGCGTGCACACACTCAGTTTGAGGTGCACAAAAGGACAGACTTTCACATTCGGACTCTATAATGCAGACGGCGTCGAGACACAAAGGGAACCCGGACTGGATTAGTTGGGGGAGGGGGTCGGGAAAGGCTTCCAGCGGAACTCCAGCTTTTAGGAAGGAATGATCCAGCAAAATGGGGAGGTGCAGGAAGCACGACCCGACAGGCATTAATTAAACGCCTACTGCTCGCTAGGCTTCGGGAAGGCCAAGACAGAGAGCCAAACGGCCGCCCCGGCCCAACTCCCTTCCTCCGCCTCCTGTCACTCTCCTAGCCCCCAGGCCAGCCCGGGGCCCTCACCTCCACTCTGCCGCTACTTCCATGTCCCGCCGCCAGGTTCAAACGGCCGGCAGCGTGCCCCGCCCTCTCACGAGCGCCTCCGTCAGCGCGTCGGCTCTCGCGGCCAATCGCCCAACCTCCGTGTATCCATCCGCCGGCTCCCCGCGCGCCTGCGCAATCGTGGAGCCTTCCCTGCAGCCGCGAGGACTTCTTTGCCTTCTCGGCGGAGTGATCCTTTGGGCAGTCCTCCTGCCCAAGACTACTATTCCCGCCGCCGGCAGACCTTCCTTTCGGTTGGCTCCCGCGATTTCGAAAAGTAGCCTTCGGGCCAATTAAGACCGGATGCCGGGGCTCGCTAGTAGCCAATAGGCAATTTCGGACGCGTGCAGCTTCCGCGATTGGTGGGCCGAGAGGAGAGAGGGGCGGGTCAGTGGGGCTGCCCGAGGAAAGGGTTGCTGTTCCTCCTCCTCGGGCACCCTGGCTTCTTTCGCACGACTTCGCGATTGGACCGGCGCTGGAGCCGTCACCCTCCGGGTTCCCGCCCCGAGCCTGTCTTAGCTTCCGATTGGACCTTTTCTCCGTTCCCCTTCAGCTTTCTCCCTCTGTCACGTTAAATTCGGGCCCA